>JBDJHY010000014.1:8466141-8476524 GCA_039654485.1 Withania somnifera | reverse complement strand
CTTTTGACTAATGTTTATTGAATTATTATTCACATATATTATTGTAAGGATTTGGGGTACGTGTTCCTTCATTGTCTGAGATCCTGCTATGTGATTAGCTAGTGATACATGTCTCTTTGTTAATTGATTTCTATTTGAGTAGCTAGCTTCCCTGGTTATGCTATTTGATTTTATGACCCCTTTATTGTATTCCTTTATTTACTGCTTTTATTATTGTTATGTGCCTAGTAGGCTCTTGAAGCCTACTGGGTATGGGTTGATTCAGTAGCTTGTACTTATACTACACTTGCAAATGTTCAAATCTGAGTACAGGTTCCCGACTGTGATTATAACTAGCTGCTCATGTAGATTTCTCTTATTTCAGAGATTCAAGGTAATCTTGGCATCCGGCTTTTACCTGCTTCTCTTTGGCATTAGCTTTTCTGTTGATCTCCTTGTAATTTCAAAGATGGAGTTATATTAGACATTTTTATTCTTATCTCTGTACTTAGTGGTTCGTTTGACACTGGTACCGGGTTTTGAGCATGTTATTTGACTCCATTACTTGCACTTTATTTCATTTATACACTGTTTATTTAAATTGTACTTTTCGTATTTGATATAGTAGTCCTCCGCTTCTGCATCAGACTATGGGTTGGTTCTCCTACTGGTGGTATAGTAAGTGCCATCATGATCTGAGAAATCGGGTCATGACATCAACACTTTCAAATATTACTTTATTTACTCTTTACTCCCCCTTCCCCCCCCCCAAAGAAAAATAGTAACTACTAGTTGACTTAATTTCTAATAGACACATTCCCTATCCTATTCCTTATGGTATTTACCCTAACCTTATTGGGTTATATATTTTGGTAGAGACCACTTTATACCTCTTTATTGAGGTGTAAGTTGGGTGTACCAGGACTCATGAGAGTCCCAAACACCTTTACGTTTTCCATTCCAAACCTTTTGATAAGCTCTTTTGTATATTTTCTTTGCAGATGAATGTTCAATTAGTCAACTGCTTTATTTGAACCACGAGAAAGAATGTGAGTTCTCCCATGAGGCTCATATCAAATTCTCTTTCCATAAGATTTGAAAATTTCTCTCATAAAGAAGAGTTAGTGCTTCTAAAAATAATATCATCAACAAAAATCTGCACAATTAAAATGATTGCATCTAGTTTTTGTGTAAAAAGAGTGGTATCGATTTTTTATCTTTATAAATTATCATTGATAAGAAAAGAGCTCAACATTCATACAAAGATTTTGAGGTTTTTTTAAGACCATAAAGAGTTTTAGTAAGTCTGAAAATATAATCTGGATATGATAGATTTTCAAAATTGGAAGGTTATTTAACAAAGACTTCTTCTTTGACAAAACCATTTAGATAGCACTTTTGACATCCATTTTTAAATGTTTGAAGCATTTAAAAGATGCATAGTCCAATAAAATGCAAATAGATCCCATCCTTGCCACAGGGGTAAAGGTTTCATTATAATCTGGCATTCTTATTGACAATATCTTTGAGCCACAAACCTAACTTTGTTTTGTAACACTTGACCTTCCTTAATCAACTTTTTTTGGAAGACCTATTTGGTTCCAATGACTGACCTATTTTAACGTATTTTGACCAAGGTACACACTTGATTTCTTTCAAATTGATAAAGTTATTCTTTCATTACTTTGATCCATGATTTGTCTTCAAGGGCCTCTTCAATGTTTTTGAGTTCTAGTTGAGAAACTAGGGCCACCACAACACGTTTCTTCAAAGATGAACTTATTTACATCTTCTCAATGGGATCTCCAATGATAAATTTCATTTGGGAATTTGGCATTGTGTCATCACTATATTGGTACAATATTTTTGGGAATGTTGTTGTCATTAGTCGACTGACTATCATTTGCAGTTGACTGTACAAGCTTTGTTTTAATATGTAATGACCCGTTCAGTCATTTTCTTTTCTTTCGTCTTTTCCTGTGCTTATAGATATTTGGTAGTTTCCATAAGTTTTTTATGACTTGCTAGGACTGGTAGCTTCATGCCCTGGCAACTCATTTTTTTTAATCTCAACTTCCCTGTTTTGAAGTTTCAATTTTAAAGTAGTGGAACTCGAGAGTGAAATTGTAGTAGATGCAATAAAAATTGAATTCTGACATTTCCATTAGCTCCATAATGTCGACTTTGCTCTAGTGGACCTTAAGTTCGTGCCTTGGATTAATTTGGGTTGCTTCATGGAAATTCAGCCCAATTAAATCTCATTTTAGAGACTGGTGATATTTTAATGATCAAAGTGTTGGGTTGGGATTTTATCTATTCCATCATCTTTGGAATGTTGATTTTGGGCTTGTTGAGAAATTAGTTTGCTTTCTGGGGTATCCGGCCTAGTTTTGAGTAGGTTTGTGGAAAGTCCTTAGTTGGGTTCTTTTTGATCCTTTTGAGTTTGGGGTCCTTTTTGTATAAATTACATTTTTTGGTCATTTCATTAATTCCGTTGAGTTAGTAGTTTTTTTTCACTTTTGGTTGGTTAAAATTAGACTCCAGATGCTCGTTTTAGACCCCCTCCCCCCTCGGGAGTTTTCCAAGTTTTCTTTGTGTTGCTCAGATCATAGATTGAACCAACGACCCTTCGGTTTCCCTGGTGGGGTCTCCCCTGTGCCCAAAGGGCCTCCCTGCAGAGGTTTGCCCCTACACCCATGTAGCCCGCCTCGGCGAGGTTGCACCTATGACCAAAGGGGCGCCCCAGTAACCCCCAACAGTCTATAAATATGGGATCTCCCCTTTCATTTCCAGCATTTGTTTTTTAGTTTTCTCTTGATTGTGCAAGCTGGGATTCGAGAGTTTCAATCCATGGGAAATTGCGGGAGTTGCGTGGGTGATCTTAGAGTTCGTGGTTCTTGGTTTTTGGGTAATTCTCATTATTTTTGCTTTTTCTTAATTATGCAAAGTGTTTTTATTTTGTTACTTTGAACCTCTTTTTACCCTTTAATACGTTATTTCTACGCTCAAATTTGGACCACGAGTCCCCGGAGCTGAGGGCTACGCGCTAGTATATTTAGTTTAATTTTCTGGGCTATGGGGCCTGTTTTTCGTACACACAATTCTGGGATTTTTGCCGGCGTCTAGGTAGGCTTGGTTTATTTATGTGCATTGTAGACTGGGTTATGATTCATGCTTTTAATATAGCCAATAGTGTGGGATAGGTTTTTAGGTTGGTCGTTGTATTATTACAGTTATCTTTCTGGATTTTGAGGGTCTGTGTGAGGGCTTAGAGGGTGCAGGGTTATATGCTTGAGTCCTGGCCCATCGTGTGTGGGCCACAGACCTTGGGAGTGATTTTAGCTGCTGTGCGACGAGTGTTGTCAAATGAGTTCTTAGCTTATACCCTTTGGCCTATCCTAGACTCTGTTTACTTTCTGTTTCCACTATGATTTATATTATTTTGCAATTTGGTGCTGAGACTCTTGTATATTATTGGTCGACTGTTTATTTCATTATGGGGGTAGGGCCCCGATTACTAGTACTGATAAGAGGGAGAGACCTTGGGTTTGGTATTATGAGGGAAAGGCCCTAATTACAGGCACTGACAAGGGGTGTGTGTCCGAGATTGGTATTGTGGGGGCAAGGCCCCAAGTTATTTGCTTTAATAGGGGCGATGCACCGAGTTGTTGGCACATTATGGGGGTGAGGCCCTAGGTTATTGGCACTGATAGGGTGAGGCCCTGGTTGTTGGTACTGGGTATGCTGCTCCACTTTACTTTCCTACACCCTTGTGTGTTTTCCTTAGTATGGTGTGCCCATCAGGCTTAAGGGGGGAGTCATGGTGGGGTGTACTATGTTTTTTGTACTTACTGGCGGGATGGGGCTCCAGGTAGGTTTTGTGTATTTTTTTGTTGTACTTAGTTGTATTCCTCTATCCAATTCTTATTCATGGTATATGCATACGTGGCAAATTAATTAGTGGGGTTTGCTTGAGCTTGAGCACATGTATTTTCCCTTAATTTGTTTTTGAGTTTTCGGATGCTGACCACCGTGGATTGTGTTTACCATGGTTACTCCATATATATATCTGTAAGGTATTTTCCCTTAATTTGTTTTTGGGTTTTCGGATGCTGACCACCGTGGATTGTGTTTGCGATGGTTAGTCCATATATATCTATACTTACATGTATAGTACGTTACCTTTCTATTTATCTATTAGCCTTAGTATTTCTGTACTGTTAGTACTTGCATGTATAGTACATTCATGCATTTATTTTAATTTGTACTTGCATGCATGTATTTTAATAAGTACTTGCATGTATAGTACTTGCATGTATTTATTTTTATTTGTACTTGTATGTATTTATTTTAATCCAGTCGACCGATGATGTCTACTGGGTACCTTGTTTGGTACTCATGCTGCACTTCTGTACCTTTTACGTGGTGCAGATACCTGCAGGGGTTATCGGAGATGTTGTGATCATGCAAAGTAGCTCTCAGATGATTAGGGATATTACGGTGAGCATTGTCGTCCAAGCCAACCGTTGTTTCCTTAACTTTGGCTTGGCTTATTCGATTTATAGTAGGCCCTGCATTGTATTATCTTTTGTAGGAGTTACTTTGTATACTGTATCTTTCGATTATTCTATATAGTAGCTCCATACGCCACTGACACCAAGTTTTGGGATTTGGGTTATGTATGGTTTCCTTCTAGTTTCCGTTCCTTATGTATTGGATATGTATTCTTTTGTTGCATTGGATGTTTTGAGAGTTTATAGCACATTGCGTGTAGCTCTGGGCTATCGAGTTAGGCTTGTCTATAGGAGGGTTATAGACGCTATCATAACCTGAGATTTTGGGTGCCTGTGTTGTTTATTTTGGAGGTAGTTGGGACAGGCACTTGTCCTTGACAAAGTTTATGTATGATAATAGCTACCACTCCAGTATCCATATGGCTCCATTTGAGGCCTAGTATCGAAAGCGTTATAAATCTCCCATTGGCTGGTTTTATGGTGGTGAGGCCCGACTCCAGAGTTCTGATTGGCTCCGTGATACTACAGACCGAGTCAGACTTATTCAGGATAAGATGTGGCCATCCCTGAGTAGGCAAAAGTCCTACATAGATCGTAGTCTTTGTCCCCTGAAGTTCAGTGTTGGCGACTTAGTCTTTCTTAGAGTCTCACCCATGAAGGGCGTTATGAGGTTTGGTAGACGGGGCAAGCTTAGCCCCCGGTTTATTGGGCCATATGAGATCTTACAGAGAGTTGGAGAGGTTGCCTACAAACTTTCCTTGTCACCTAAGTTAGCTACAGTTCCCCCAGTTTTCCATGTATCGTTGCTCCACAGCTATGTATCAGACCCATTCCATGTCTTTTGTTCAGAGGATGTGTAGATTGATGACACCCTAACCTATATTGAGGAGCTTGAGGCTATTATATACAGAGATGTGAGGCAGCTCAGGTCAAAGGAGATTCTAGTAGTGAAGATTCATTGGGCACATCGACCAGTCAAGGAGGCTAATTGAGAGACAGAGCATGATATGCGGGCCCAGTATCCACATCTTTTTAAGCCTTCAGGTACTGCTTTTTTCTTTACTTTTAAGGACGAAAGTCCTTTTTAGTGATAGATATTGTAATGACCCGTCTTGTCTTTCATCTTTTCCTAATCTTATAGCTGTTTGGTAGTTTTCCAAAGTCATTTATGACTTACTAGGACTGATAGCTTGGTTCCCTTGCGGCTCGTTAGCTTGTTATCTCAATTTTCCTATTTTGAAGTAGTAGAACTTGAAAGTGAAAATGTAGTAGACGAGCTCAAAATTAAATTTCGATAGTTCTATTAGCTTCAGAATGCCGACTTTAGTCTAGGTGGACCTTAAGTTCTTGTCATGGGTTGATCATTTTGAGTTTGGGTTGCTTTGTGGAAATTTAGCCCAACTGAATCTCATTTTGGAGCCTGGGTGCTCTTTTGATTATTATAGCATTGGGTCGAGATTCCGTTGATTCCATCAGCTTGTTGATTTTAGGCTAGTTGAGGTATTGGTTTGGTGTCTGGGCTCGTTTTTAGTAGGTTTATAAAAAGTCCTTAGTTGGGCTCTTTATTATCCTTTTGAGTTTGGGGTCATTTTCACTTAAATAGCCTTGGTTTGTCATTTCTCAATCTGTTGAGTCTGTAATGTGTTTTCCGCCCAAAATTCACTTTGGTTTGTTAAAATTGGACTCAGGATGCCCTTTTTAAACCCTCCCCAGAGTTTTCCAAGTTTTCCTCGTGTTGCTGTAGGTCACAAACCGTACCAGTGGCCTTTGGGTCACCCTGGAGGGGTATCCCCTGTGCCTAAGGGGCCGCCCTGGTGAAGGTTGCCCAGTGCCCATGCAGCCCGCCCAAGTGAGATCGCACCTGCGGCCAAAGGGGCTCCCTAGTGACCCCTGCAGTTTATAAATATGGGATCTCCCCTTTTATTTCCAGTATTTTGCATTTCATTTTTTGATTTTCTCTTGAGTGTGTGAGCTTGGTTTTTGATGGTTTGAAGCCATGGGAAATTATGAGGAGTTGTGTGGGTGATTGTGGGAGTTCATGATGCTTGGTTTTATGGGTAATTCTCGTTATTTCAACTTTTCCTTAATTATGCAAAATGTTTTGATTTCGTTACTTTGAACCTTGTTTTATCCTTTAATACGTTATTGCTTTAAGCTCAAATCTGGACCACGAGTCCCTCGAGCTGTGGGCTATGTGCTAGTATATTTAGTTTAAGTTTATGGGCTACGGGGCTTGTTTTTTGACCCGGGTTGCTAATTGTAGTATGGGTATTATTATTTATATTTTGATCCCTGGACTTGTAATTTGTTTAGTTTTAGGTGGTATCGACTGTGTTGGAGCTTCGGGTTCACCGTGTGCACACTTCAAGGATTTTTGTCTGCGTCTAGGTAGGCTAGGTTTATTTATGTGCATTGTAGACAGGGTTACGATTTGTGCTTGTAATATAGACAGTAATGTGGGATGGGTTTTTAGGTTGGTGGTTGTATTATTACGGTTATCTTGCTGGATTTTAAGGGCCCATGTGAGGTCTTAGAGGGTGCAGGGTTGTATGCCTAGGTCTTGGCCCAACATGTAGGGACCATAGACCATGGGAGTGATTTTAGATGTTATGAGACGAGTGTGGTGAGATGAGTTCTTAGAAAGTGGCCTTTGGCCGATCCTAGACTCTGTTTACTTTCTATTTCCACTATGATTTATATTATTGTTGCTATTTATTGCTAGACTCCTATATATTGTGGGGGTAGGGCCCCAGTTACTGGTACTAATGAGGGGACGAGACCACGGGTTTGGTATTGTGAGGGTGAGGTACTTATTATCGGCATTGATAGGGGTTATGTATTTGAGATATGTATTGTAAGGGAGAGGCCCTAATTGCCGGTGCTGATAGGGTGTGTGTGTCTAAGATTGGTATTATGGGGGTGCGGCCCCGAGTTATTGGAACTGATAGGGGGCGAGGCCCTGGTTTTTGGTACTGGGTATGATGCTCCACTTTAATTTCCTATGTCCCTGTGTGTTTTCCTTAGTATGGTGTGTGCCCACCGGGCTTAAGGAGGGATTCACGGTGGGTTTTTTTGTGTTATTTGTGCTTATAGGCGGGATGGAGCGCCAGGTAGGTTTTGTGAGCTTACTTTCCATTTCGTACTTAGTTGTATTCCTCTATTCTGTCTTTATTCTTGGTACATGCATGCGTTCCATTACGATTAGTAGGGTTTGGATGAGCTGGAGCACATGTATGTTCCCTTACTTTATTTTCGGGTTTTCAAATACTGACCACTGTGGATTGTGTTTACCATGGTTAGTCCCTGTAGATCTGTACTTGCATGTCTAGTACGTTACCTTTCTACTTAGCTATTAGCCTTACTATTTCTCTACTGTTAGACTTATTTTACTTTTCTCGCCTTTATTACTCACATTTATTTTAACTCAGTCTGACGATGATATCTACTAGGTACCTTGTTTAGTGCTCATGCTGCACTTTTGTACCTTTTCCATGGTGCAAATACCGACAGGGGTTATCAAATATGTCGTGATTGTGCAAAGTAGATCTAGCTGATTGCAAAGATTACAGCGAGCTTTGTCGTCCAAGTCTACCGTGGTTTCCTTGACTTTGGCTTGCTTTATTCGGTCTATAGCAGGCCCTGCATTGTATTATCTTTTGTAGGAGTTACTTTGTATCCTGTATCTGTCGATTATTCAATATAGTAGATCCATACGCCAGTGACACAAGTTTTGGGATTTGGGTTATGTATGATTTCCTTTTGGTTTTCGTTCCTTATATAATTGTTATGCCTTCCTTTGCTGTATTGGATGTTTTGTGAGTTTATAGCCCATCGCTCCTAGCTCTGGGATGTAGGATTGTCTTTTCTATAGGAGGGTTGTAAACGTAATCATGACCTTAGATTTTGGGTCGTGACATAATGTTTTGTGATTCCTCTCCTGGAACGGATGGAGTCACCTATTTTTCATCATCAAATATATTCCTAGAGTCCTGATTTAATAGGTTAGAATCATCAAAGATAACCTATACATATTCTTTCACACTTAAAGATCTTTTGTTAAAAACTCAAAAAGGTCGACTTAAAAGGGAATATCCAAGAAATACACCCTCATCACTGCAAGGATCAAACTTAACAAGGTTGTTCTTACCGTTGTTGTGAATGAAACACTTACATCTGAATGTGTGGAAGTAGCTCATTCTTGGTTTCTTTCCTCTCCCTAGGGAGTTTTTTTTCTCAGAATGGGTCTTATCATACATCGTTTTAAGATGTGACATGCGGTACATACTACTTTAGCTCAAAAATAATCAGGATGGTTTTGGTCAAGTTGCATTATTCTTGAAGTGTCTTTCAAGGATTGTTTTTTTTTTCTTTTAGTAACTCCGTTTTTCTCAAGAGAGCAAGGTGAGGAGAAATTCTATCCATTTTGGGCATAGAATTTCTCAAAAGCATTATTTTCAATTTCTCCTCTGTGAATAGTAGCAAGAAAATATCCAGCTTCTCTTTGAACTTTTCTACAAAACACTTTGAAATTATCCAGAGCTTCATGCTTAGAGTAATTATCTACTTTAATAAAAGCATATCTTTTACTGCCGTTGGACTAAAAAGATCAATGTACAACAACTCGAGCAGTTTGGAAATGGTCACAATGTCCTTAACTTTGAATGATGTACTAATTTTCTTACCGAGTTTTCAATAAAAAAATGTGATCTTTTTTAAGTTTCAGTTTAGGCAACCTGATCACCAACTCAAGTATAGATAGTTTTTCAAGAGCATGCATACTCACCTGACCAAGTTTCCTATTCCACATTCATGAATTATGGGATAAAGGAGTAAGACAAGTAATAGTATGAAGATCAAAATTATTTATAATATAAATATTTTTGACTCGTCTTCTAATAAGAATGATGTTTCTGGAGTGATTTTTGATATTACATCTGATAGCATTGAATAGGACATCGAATTCAACATCATATAATTGACTAATGCTTAAGAGATTATGCTTCAGTCAATTGAGATCACATGTTGGACTGATAATGATGGTTCTGACTCCAACTACGTATCCCTTAGCACTGTCTCCAAATCATACATATTCTCAATTGATTTCTTTGATTGAATTGAAGGTTTTATTCTTTCTCGTCACGTGTCTAGAGCACCAATTTTTTATCTTTGTATGTTTTTCTTGTGGGGTCCTACAAAGAAATCAAATTATCTTTTTTTTAGGTAACCAAGTATTCTTGGATCCTTGCGGGTTGGAGTTTTGATACATTAGGTCTCTATATCCAGTTGACCTGAGGGTTTGTTCCTAAAATTAAAAAACTTGTGATCAAATTCATTATAAGTGTAACAAGTTGGCTTGTATCAAGAGAAAGCCTATTATAAGAGAACTAAGAAGTAGAGTGTAAAGGGGAAGAATTATTATATTCTTTCATGGAGAATTTGTTTGAGGAATTTCTTTTCGGCCCGTTTCAAACAAAATGAGAAAAAAGGGTCCGGTCAATAGCATAACTCTTTCTTTCCCGGTCTCCTTTTGGACAGAGAAGAAGATCATGGCTCCTCTCCCGTTGGTCGAGTGGCTTTTCGCTCCTCGACCGGACCTGACTTTGCTGAGTAGCTACTTTGCTTCCTTGGCTTTCCACTTTCAGCCATTCTGGGATGAATTCCTATAACCCGGTAAATCACCTAACTTTGTATAGCTGAAAGTTTCCAAATCAGTTGAAAGAATTGAAAGGAATGCTGGAAAATAAGCTTCAAAGCTTGAACTTCTACTTTCAATACTCAAAAGAAGCGCGGATGGAACTAGTCCTAATTGAGATCTCTGTTTCCAAACAGATTTGTCCATCAGTAATGGGGATCACATTGGTGGGAATATAGGCCGATACGTCTCCAGCTT
>JBDJHY010000014.1:8423202-8437546 GCA_039654485.1 Withania somnifera | reverse complement strand
CATTCTTTTCCTTGCCTTCTATCCTGTTGGTGCTTTCCACACTCGGTTCCTCTTTGTTATCACTTTCCCCAGACACAATTTCTCCTTCATTTTGACTATCTCTTGCTGGGCTTTTTTATGTAAATTGGACAAGTCCAATTTGTGTAACCTTTTCAGACTTTATACCATTATCCAACAGACAATTCATATTTAATGTATCTATACTTTCTCTAAAGTTAACATTACCCCTTTCCTTGAACAACTAATTCCTCCTATTCTCACATCTTCGCAACTCACTAATGGCAAGTGCATCTAGGTTGTGGTCCTGATTATAGGAACTACCCCTACCCCCACACACAACCATGAACTAGTATTTAATATTGTATCCAACCAAAGAGAGCTTATCTCAAATTACTCCAACCACATTAATATAATTAATTAATAGCTTTATAAATTGAGGTATAATGAAGCAAGCACCAGCACAAGATGAACACTATCCAAAAACACAGTAGGCAGTACAGAATCAACAACCACAAAGATGTATGCTCTGGAGTCGAAAAATGCAATCATTAGTGAGCAGGCATGTCTAGTTAAAACTGAAGACTCTTAGGATACTATAGCTTAGATGTTCGCAACATACCTTCGACGGGTCCAAATGCTATACTTGTATCATCAAGACCTGCATAGTATCACTAAAGGTAATACAGGGATAAATCACTGTTAAGAATGTACGGCACAAACGGCTACCCAGGAGAAAAAAAAAGGAAGTAGAGAAAAAAATGACAGGCAGTAGGAAATCAAGAAAGCAAGATCCTGAATCCTACTGAATCAAGAACAGTAGCAGCACCAATGATATTGCAGTGAGCCCAAGATACAAAATAAGAGCATGATGCACGCCAAATTGGAGAAAAGTTTGCACAGCATTGATAATTTGTCAGGTGTTAAAAATACTATTCCAAAAGGTCCAAGTAACAAACCATTATCCTTTCACCAAAACAGAACAAAAAGCATCTGTAACACCTCAAACTTTCGGGCTAAGATTTGAACCGTTCAACATATATAGATAGATTCCAACTCAACGAATTATTTTACCCACGTGTTAAGGTTCATTCTTAAATGTAAAAAGTGTATTAGATATGAATTATAGTCATAAGAAACCTCTAAAACTTGTGTTGAAAGCTTTTCTACTGATCAAGCCTTCGTACAAGCTTTTACAAGGGTCAACTTCAACCAGACGTTCCTCCTAGGATATGAAGAGTTACATGTCCCACCAGCCACCAAATAAAGGAGTTTTTAGTCTTCTTTATAACGCCGCTGATCGTTGATTAATTCGAGTTCGGAGTAAAAAGTTATGTTCGTTCAATAAAAGAAGAAGTAGGCTCGTTGCTTGTTAAGACCATCGGGGGCAGTTTCATCCTTTCCTTTTTACCTTACTCCAAATGATTAGAAACCCTATTTCCCCATCAGTTTCAACCATTTCTTTTTTTTCCCGCATCACCCACATCCTTCTTCTTCCTCTTAAACATAAACTCCCAAGAATCCAAGAGAATTTGCTTCAAGAATCAAGTCAAGTCCTACTTCCGGTCACTAGTTTGTCTATTGTCTTTAGGTATGTAAGACTACTACTTTTATGTAATTATTTGAGTTTCATGTTCTCCAATCCTAGATGTTACAAGATCGGTTAGGGTTGTAGAAACCTCCATAATACTATTTTTTTCCAATTACAATCCACAAGTATGGTTCTTGAGATGTCTTTGGGTGAACTTTGTATTGCCCGGCTTTACTCAATATTATGGGGGTGTTTGGCTTAGTTTAGGTAGTTTTCTGCCTTCAAAAGTGTTTGGATATTTTTAAAACGACTTAAAAAAAGTTAAAATTGCCTTTTAAAAAGTTAAAAATTAGAAATAGGTACTTGCGTACTTTTTATTTTTTTTAACTTAAAAGTTATTGAAGCTTGACTTCTTAAAAATTACTCTATAAAAGCAATTTTTTTAAGCGAAAACAAATGGGACCTATGTCAATATTTGTGAACTTTGACCATAAACATAGTGGTTGTAAACACTTTTGTTGGATGAAATTATGTAAATCCATGAATCTCTAGAACTTTTGAAATAATTGAACCAATAACTACGAATTTCATGACCTTTGACTCATAGTAGCTCCCAAAATTGTGAATTTCTAAAGAATGTAAATTTTCTTGATTTTTAATAAGGAATGTTTTGTTTATTCTCCAACATATATATTGTGGTTTGTTTTTACTATTGGATTAATTTGATGATTTGAGCCTTTCCATTACAAGATAAGAATATGAATCCTAATAAGAATGCTTCCCGTTAACTCATAATTCCCTCCAAAGCTTCATGAACCATAACCTAGCGAATTATGATATTACCTCTCATAACTCTCCAATAATAATAACAATAACAACAACAACAAAACCAACAACAGCTCATGACTTATGATTCTATTATGGTTAACTCTCAAGATGAGCCCTAAAGTGGCACTCCATGACTATGAGCGTAAAAAGGCCAAACTATGAGCATGAGCCTAAAAAGGCTAAATTACAAACATGAGCCTAACAAGGCTAACAATTTAAGAACTAATATGATATCTATGAAATTTTATGAGTTTAAGGAAGTTGGTTAGTTGACCGAGACGGCATCATTCTAAATGAAAAATGCTTGAAACTACGTTTGCCAAGGCTAGAGGTTATTCCGCAAGTTAGGTGACTCTTATCATGTCATGTCATGTTTTATGCCTGGCAAGATATAAGATAAATTTGCTAATTGGGCTGAGATCGGACTCCATGTGCTCACACGGTGATTTATGTTGGTTCACCACTTTCTCCAATAAATAACTAAAAGAATTAAATTCACAATAAATAACTAAAAGGATTAAATTCACTTTACTTTGTTAGTTACTACTTCCAACTTATGCTCTCGCTCCTTTCTACCTTATCATCATTTGGATTAAATCAATTTTCTTTTGAGAAATCATTTAAATTAATTAGATCTGTTACATTGATATTTCATGTTTTACTATTTTTACTAATATGGTTTTACATATCATTATATAACACGCATTGACCATCCTGGATGTTACACCATCCCATGATGCAGGTCCTTAGCCATACTTTCGTGATTCTGTCCAGCACTAAGTCCATTAGCAGTTGTTGATGAGTTCTCTCTCTCTCCAGAAGGCATATCTCTATTATGTTGGATTAGTTCTATGTAAAGGCTTCGTAGACAGCAGTAGATGTTTGATTCAATTATGTTCAGTTTTATTCTTACAGAATGTTTGGATTAACTTTTTAAAAGTAGCTTATAAGCTAAAAGTTAGGATTTCTACCTTTTGAATTTTAGCTTATTTGTATTATTTTGACTTAGAACAAAGTGCTTATAAGCACTTTTTTTATTCAAACACTTCAAAAGTGCTTAAAAGCTATTTTGATTTAAAAGCACTTATAATAAGTCAATCCAAACAGGCTCGTATGTTTTGAAATTTCCATAATTATGGTTTAGGACTTCTCTTAGTTTTTGAAACAAATGGATTGTTTTTAATCTATTATGCATGATTTAAAAATATTTCTTTCGCACTTAATAGATGGATGATCATGACGTAAGCTAAGTGATGCTCTCGAGCCGGTGATGGTTCCGGGTGCCTGTTACGTCCAAGGCCTGAGCTCGAGTCGTAATAGCATATCCCTAACTCCGAAAGCAGTAGAACTCCAACTTTTCCATCTTTTTGAAAAGGTAACAATTGTCATATATACCAGTACTTAGGTACTGAAAACCCCTTCACAAAAATGTTAAAATGAAAACAAAACCAGCAAACCCAGCATCACTCTAATACTTCTACGATTGCTTCTACATCTATAGGGCAACTCTTTGTACACCAAAAACATAATAACAGAGTACAATCTATTTTGATCATTTGTAAGAACCTGCTTTTATCCTCAAAACTTCTAGCATTCCTTTCTCTCCAAATGGTCCACCATATGCAAGCTGGAATGGTCCCCCAATACCTTATGTTCTTTGCCCCAATTCCTGCTTCCTCCCAACTTTTTTCTCCAAATCCGATCCTCCTAAGCATATTAAGAAGGAATCCCCAGACATGGTCATAGACTTTCTCAATGTCTTGTTTAAGTAGAATGTCGGGCTTCTTTTGGGCAAGTCTGGAATCAACTACTTCACTCGCTACTAAGAAAGCATCCATAATTCGTCTCCATTTTATGAAGGTCGTTTGTTGTGAGTCAACCAGTTTATTTATCACCCTTTTAATTCTTTCAGTCAAAACTTTAGACAGCTTATAGAAACTTCCTATTAAGGCAATTAGCCTAAATTCTATCAGCTTTTCTGCTCCTTTCTTCTTTGGGATCAAGGCTGTACATAGCACTAAAACTCTTCTCAAACATTTTATGTTCTTGGGAATTATGAAAGGCCTCCATGATATCTTGTTTCAAGACTTCCCAACATTTGATGAAGAAACCCATAGTGTACACATCAAGTCCTGGGGCTTTATCAGTGGCACATAATTTCAAATAGTTATAAGCTTCCTATTCCTCAAATTTTCTTTGTGGCTGTGTATTTTCTTCATCTGATACTGCAGGACAGTTCACTAAATTTCCATCAGGTCTCCAGGTTGATGTTTCAGTATACAGATTCTTGGAAAACTGTAAAATTTCTTCTCTTACTCTGTCTGGTTCCTCGATGAGCTCTCCCTGTATCTCCAAATGGTCAATGTGATTGCTTCTTTTATGGGCATTTGCAGAATTATGGAAAAACTTTGTGTTGTTGTCTCCCTCAACTATAAGAAGACTTTACCTCCAGGCACTTTCCTCATTTTTTGTCAGTTCTTCATATTCCATAAAAATCTTAGCCTTCAAGGCAGCCTCTTCGTCTGTTGATGCTCTATATTCCAGGAGTCCAATTTTGCCATCTTTGCAAGCAAACTGGATCTTTGACAATGAAAATTTCCTTTTGAGTTTCGCTCCACTCCTTGAGCTTCTCCTTCAATGCTTTCAACTTACAGGCAAGGATGTAGTCAGGCCTTCCATGGAATGAGAAGGAGTTCCACTAGTCACTGATTCTCAATAAAACCTTCTTTGTTTAACCACCAGTTCTCGAACTTGAAGTATGACTTATTATGCTCCCATGGTCCACAGAATAGAATTATTGGGACATAATAAGATGTCATTCTTTGGAATGTAATCTGCTTCATCTTGTTGAATTGATCGCTCCATTCAGAATTAAAGAGAATCTTGTCTATTCTAGAAGCTGTTGTATGTGTATCACCTTTGAACCATGTGAACTGACCACCTTCCAGTGGCAGATCTATGAGCTCTAGGTCCTCTATAATATCAGAAAATTCTAACATGGCTGAAGAAGTTCTCTGGTATTCCCTTTTTTCAGATGGAAACCTGCATACATTAAAATCTCCACAATTGCCCAAGGTCCCCCATTAATCCTCTAACCCCTCCCAATTCATTCCGTACCTCCCTCCTTTCCACCTTGCAATTTGGAGCAGAGACCTCTAAGATGTGACAGTTGAAGTTTTACAATTGAGCCTCGAAACTGCAGGTCAAAGTGTAAGCACCTACTTGTAGCATCTCTCCCTTCCAAACCCTGCAATCCCAAAGAAAAATTATTCCCCCTCTGGTTCCACTTGCCTCGAGGCATGCATATTTGATCCATCTCCCACCCCATATTTGTTTAATGATATCTTGTAGATTCCCAGCAATTTTGTTTCCTGAAGGCATCTATATCAGTGTTCCACTAATCTATATAGTTCACCACCCTTATTTTGTTTAAACCCCCCTAACATTCCATGACACAAGTTTGAGCTTCATGTCTCAATCTGTGATTTCCCCTTCCCCTTATTCCTCCCAGCATTATTTTTGAATTTAACATCAAAAGCAATCAGATTCTTCAGTTCATTGGCACCTTTATACCTTGCCTTTTTGATGTCTGTGGATGGTTCCAATCTCCTAGCCTATCTACATGCATCTATTTGCATAAGAAGCACATTAGGTTCTTCCTCGTGTCCTTCAAAGTCTGCTCCGAACATTTTGCCTAAAACTTAATAATGTTTTGACGCAGCCAGGCTGAGTTAACTGTCTCCTGCATCGCTTTTACATTTTCCAACTCTTTTGCAATTGGAATTGCCTCTTCTACCTCCCATAACTCCCTGCCAGTGCCTGCATTGACGCTCAGTTGTTGACAATCTTCGCTAATTTCTATCTCCTTCTCATTCACCCCTGGGACAGTTGCTGTTATCTCCGCTAATTGGTTATCACACCTCTCTCGATTTTCTGGAACAACTTCCGTGGTGGAAGTCTCTGCATGTGAATTTTCTTTCATTTCTATCCTTGAATATTTCTCCTCTGGATTCCTCGACACTTCTATTTCATCAAGAGTGTCGACTATAGAAGACCTAGATGTGGGCTGGACCCACTTTCATTTAATAAAGACTGTAGCTGTGTTCGATTAGGATTGGGACGGCCCAAAACTTCTAATGAGGTGAAACCCTATTTTTCTCCAGTCATGTACCTCTAACATGCTCCTTTGGGGTCTTTTGGCCATTCTACAGCTGTCAATGCACCAATTTCTGAGATAATTTCAAAAGGGGCTTTGGACTTCTGTACAACCTTCTTCCCCACCAGTTTTCCTTCGATAAACCTCTGGAAAACATCGTGTCTTAGGGTTTCTCTTGGTTTTGATGCTGTTGGTTTTTCCGCCTCCACGACCTGGGATTTTGTCGGCATGTCTGCTGGAATCTTCTGAAAAGTGGTCTGCCTTTCAACCCATATTGGAATTTTGAGAATAAACCCATCTTAGGATATCGAAATCTCACTGGGTATAGTTTGTGCCTCTCCCATAACTTCAATTCTAGCCATTTGAGATGGTTTCTCAGTTCTGTTTCTTCTTCTGGGCTCTTCCGATCTCTTGGAAGATTTCTTTGGACCACAAATGGAGTGGCAGTCCCATTTCTCTGATCCATGTTGATGGAGATTTTTGTTGACTCGAGAGCAGCCAAAAAGAGGTTCCACCACTCAAGCTTTGCCTTGAGGTTCTTCTAGACCCAATTTCCTTGTAGGATCTGCTCCGCCATGAACCTGTTAGGAAATTCAGATAAGAAAGCTTTTCCAGCCATCTCGTAAATATTGACACTGAAAGCTTTCTTCCAGATGGATGTTGCCCATCTCCTGACATCTGCAAGAGTAGGAGGCTCTGAGGTATTGAAAGAGCTTGTTAAGCATCTGCCTAGTAGCCCTTTCTCATCATATGATTCCTCCTTGGACTGAGCGTGCGATTTACTGTCCTCAACCACCTAGTAAATAGTATTTCCTTGCTATCATTTTTTGGCAGCTGATTGCCTGTGTACAGGGGTTGCCATTAATGAACCTCTATTTTAAATGCTATGTCTCTCCAACCTGCATTTATGGCTAGTTCAGGTACAATAGTGACCTCTCTAGCTTCTCCTTTTAGTGACAGGATGCTCATGTATTTTCCATGTTCGTTGTACATTCTAGTACCATAGAAATCTTCCCCTTGATCCTTTGTTCTCCACCTTCTGACCGAGTTTTTTTTGTCACTTGACGCCTCTTCAAGAATATAGCATAACCATTCCATGGTTTTCTTGCCCAGTGTTATCCTCCTCATCCTATTTTTGCTTCTTTCTACCCAATCAAACCAGTGGTTGCTACCCGAGCTCCATCTGGTGACATCGAATGATTTGAATCCAACGTTAAAATAAATTATCTTCTCCATCATAATGTTGCTGGGAAGGATTAAGGATTCCAGGGATTGAAGCAATAATCACAGTGGGTGATTATTGATTGGCTTTGAAGAAAGGTTTAGAGAGGTGGCTCCGATGGTGAAAGACCAATGGAGAAGGGACCGAAAGCCCAGATGGGGCTCTCAAAAGGTTGTCTCAGAAAATGTGTCTGGAAACTTCTTTTAAGCTTAAACGGTTAAAGAGCGAACTTCCCATCTTTTTGGTCCTAATAGTTTTCAGACTTCAAGCTTTTTACAATTGACGACAAAATAATTGAACCCTCCAAAGACTCAAAAGGCTGAAACATGGAAAATTTGCCATCTTCCACATATTACAAAATAATTGAACCCTCCACATGACTCAAAAGGCTGAAACATGGAAAATTTGCCATCTTCCACATATTACCAAAACAAAATTGACCATGCCGATGAATACACTTTCAAAATAAATCATAGTACTGGTTTTTAAGATGTTATGGAGGCATTTGAAGTAACTTTTTGCACGTACTGCTTGCAAGAATTCTGAATCTAATTGTGTTTCCATGACATTTGCTTCAACAAAAAGAAAGATTTTGACTGGGAATGCTCACTTTTGACCTCCAATGTAATTTTTGGGTTAAAAAACAGCTGGAGCAGTATCCTTTTGGTCTTCAACTATCATCTTATGACTTGTAACACTTTTTTCCAGATGAAATAGCAGTCAAAAGAAACAGCTTTTGGACTTGTAACCGCTTTATATCTTGCAAAAACCTTTTGAAAGTTTATCAAACAGTGAAACAAACACATTTCTGAACCCATTTTGGTAAAAGTAGTATCAAACCTAAAGCAAGGAATCACATTCCTATACATCAACAGGCTGGCGGCAGGAGGAAATAATAGGATCTTTGCAACATTCACTTATTAGAATAAAATTTAAATTCTCAAAACTAACCAAACTAAAGGAACATACCCTTTTCAGCGAAGTGCATAAAAGAATCAATCTTGGGAGCAGGAGAACTCTTATAGCCACTAGCATTATTAGTCCTCTCTCTCAAAATCTCCTCAATTTCCTTATAATACGACATCTTAGCAGACCCATTCCTATCTTGATTTTGTTTAACTTTCTTGAATTCCTTCAACAAATTTCTCCACTTATCAGTACACATAGTAGGTGACCTATCAAACCCTTTTTCTCTCATCTTCATAGATATCTGGTCCCACAGATGTTTATTGGACTTAGAAGTATTAAAAAGTGAATCAATTTCTCTTCGAAGACCAATAAGTACTCGAGTTTCTTCTTGTACCCACGTCTCTGCCCGTTTCTTAGGGGTTTTCAGATCAGAAGAAGGGTTTATACAATTCTCCTCCCCGCCACTGCTGGTGGTATCTCCGCCCCCGGCGATGACAATTTGCTGTGGTGGTTGCTGAGGATGGTGGGGGTGGGGGTGGGGGTGGGGGCGGGGGTGATGGCCAGGTGGAAGTTGGGTATTGCTAGTGACGTCAACCATCATTTTGTGCCTTTGTGGAATTTCTACTTATTCTTTGTAGAAGTCGACAGCTTGAGGTTTATCGGATATATATACATGGGATTGAAAACCACCTGCTTAGACTTTTGGGTGACTGAGCCAAAAGTTACAACCACAACTTTATAATATATATATATATTGGCATGTTTATTTAAGATGCGAGAGGAAATAAATGACTTATTTAAGGCAATCGAATTCTTTTTTTTAATTGATAAATATAAATTATGGAGAAAATTAAAAAAAATTATTATCTAATTTATAAGGCATATTCAAAATTTAAATTTTCAATCTTCTTCTCATCTTCTTTATCGTTTCTTCATTAAAATTTTTATCTTTAACAGAAATTCAACACCAAACTCAAAGATATTTCAGTGGTATTTTAGATACAAGTATTTAAATTTTTGTGTATTTGAAATAATTTAAGGTTTGTATATATTAGATATTTTAAGACACTGTGAGACTTTTAATACTTTTATTGTGTATCGTAATATTTTTTATGCGTGTGTATCTTAGATATTTTAGTACCTGCGAATCTTAATTTTTAAGTTTTATGCATCTTTAACAGTTTAAGGTTCTGTATATATTAAATGTTCTAACGTCTGTGTATCTAAAAAATTTAATGCATGTGTATCTTAATATTAATGTCTGCAAGATACATGTGAATGCATTAAGTATCAATTTTCATATATCTCACAATTTTCACTCAAATCTCAGTACATGTACCCCATCATGTAGAGGTGCAATCGAGCCAAACCGTTTACGAGTAGCTCGGTGTTTGGCTCGTTAAGGGCTCGACCCGGACTCATTCGTAAAGTAAATGAACCGAGCCCGAGCTTGATTTTACGTTCATTAATTTAAATGAGCCGAGCTTGAGTAGAGTGATACTTGGCTCAATTTCGTTCATGAACAGCTCGTTCATAGAACCAATACTAGACTTAATTAAAGCTCAATCCCTAAACGAGCTAGAGAATTTATTTACTAAGTTAAGGTAGAGAAGCTCAGTGTACAACGTCTAAGTTGTACAACCTTTACTTGGATCTAGAGAAGAAGAAGGAGTCGAAGAAGAAGGAGGAGGAGGAGAAGAAGAAGAAGGAGAAGAAGGAGAAGAAGAAGGAGAAGGAGAAGGAGAAGAAGAATGAGAAGGAGAGGAAGAAGGAGAAGAAGAAGGAGGAGGAGGAGGAGGAGAAGAAGAAGAAGAGGAAGAAGAAGAAGAAGAAGGAGGAGAAGAAGGAGAAGAAGGAGGAGAAGGAGAAGAAGAAGGAGAAGAAGAAGGAGAAGGAGAAGGAGAAGGAGAAGAAGAAGGAGAAGGAGGAGGAGGAAGAAGAAGAAGATATACAAAAGTAATTTGTATCCAGTATCAAATTTCATATATATCACAATTTTCATTGAAATCTCAATACATGTACCCCCTGTACCAATGTATCTGTACATGAAAAAAGAAGAAAAAAAATACATATAAATAAATTATATCTTTTATCAATTTCTATTAATTCCACTTATATCTCAATACATGTATCTTATATACCAATATATCTATGCATAAACGAATAAGAGACCCAATATACATAAGAGTAATTTTATGTATCTCATAATTTCACTCAAATCTCAATACATATATTTCATATACCAATGTATCTATGCATAGAAGAAGAAAAGGTCGAAGATACATAACAATAATTTTTAATTTTATGTATTTCACAATTTCTCTCAAATCTCAATATATGTATCCCATATACCAATGTATCTATGCATAAAAGAAGAGGAGGCCAAAGATACATAACAGTAATCTTTAAGGCTCCGTCTTTAGTGAAAACTCGTTTGACATCAGCTTCGGACAAAACCCAACAATCCATCGCCACAAAAATCACAAGACCCACTATTCCGACGCATAACTATCTATAAAGAATCTTACAACCAACAACGATATGGATTATTAGCCATTATCGGCGATGGCGGTGCCGGATTTGAAACCACCACTAATATTGGTGACGGTGGTGGTCGTTGTTAGAGTGAAAGGTCCAAATCCAGTCATCTCTAGTGCCGGATATGAAGCAACCGCTGACATCGGTGATAATGGTGGTATTCGCCAATGGTATTTTCAGAATTTGGAGACCACCACTGCCCTAATCGACTACAACATTATCGTTCACCTTCCTCCACCACCAACCAGTTGAATACCACCGAAAAACTCATAGTCCAATCACCACAATTTTGTCCGGTCACCAAAACTCCGTCAACAACAAAAACATCACCGGAAAGCTCTATTGAAAGAGATTATGGGAAGAAGTGGGAAGAGGTGGAGAGAATATCTGAGATTATGAGAGAGGTTGATTGATTGTGGGAAGAAGTCAAGGGAATATCTAAGATAATTATTGAAATAGATACAGGACAAAAAAAAAACTTAATTTAAGACTAAAATAAAGGAGAATGTATATTCTAAGATAAAAGGTAAAAAACATAAATTTCTAACATTTTATGTAACTTTATAAAACTTTCAATAAAAGGCGTAATTATAGTGTCTAAGTATTACTATTTCTGTAATTGTCCAAAGTTAAAATCCGTTTAACTTTTTTTCTTGAAACAATTAAAAGGGTGTTTGTCATTTGTCAAGAGGCTGCTTGATTTCACTTAAAAGTTGGTCAAATTGTTCTTTAAATAATTTTTAAAAATATTTAAATATTTTAAAATGACTTAAAAATTTAATTAAATTTTTAAAAGTTAAAAGTAGTACATTTATTTTTTATTTTTCAACTTAAAAGTAATTAAAAAATTGATTCTTTAAAACTACTTTTCAAAGCTATTTTTTTTAAAGGAAAGCCAAACAGGCCTGTAAAAGTTGGTTAATAAACTTTTGGGTAGTTTTTTACTTAAAAGAGTATTTGGTATTTTCTTAAAATAACTTTTAAAGAAAAGTTAAATTAACTTTTGAAAAGTTAAAAGTTAATAGTAGGGGCAACTCTTTCAAATTATAAGTTGAAAGTTTGACCATTAAAATGACTCGTTTACCTCTTATATTTCTTGAAATGTTAACTTTATCCTTGTTTAAAATAAAACTCTAAAATAATTAAAATTTGACCCCTCACCCTACCTTGTCACTCACTTAACACAAATTAATTTTCTTACCCTGATCCCCCAGTCCACCCCTACCCCCAACAACCCAACAACCCAACTCACCTCCCTCAAAAGTTAATTTATTTGTTTTACCAAAAAAAAGATATTTTTAAGAAAAACTAGAAAAAAATTCTACATCTTCCTTACACCACCTTATTCACTACCCCGCCTGTTCACCACCCCACATCTTAGACCCAACTCGGTCCTCCCTATCATTCACCTTGTTAAAAAAATAAATGTAACTAAATAAGTGATTTAAATTATATTAAATTATATAATTAAATTTATATTAAATATATATTAAATTAATTTTTATATTTAAAATTAACTTAAATAAGTGATTTGAATTAAATTGAATTAAAATATAAATTAAATTAATTTTAAATTGTTTTAAAAATAAAAATCATCTCGTAGTTACTTTCTTACAACGTCAATAATTTTAAGGATATTTCAGACATTTGATAAAAAAATGCTTAACCGCAATTGTGAGCCAAATAAATAAACAACTTTTTTTAGATACAACACTTTTATTCAAACACATAACTACTTATTTTTCAATAAGTTTCAGCACTTTTAAAAAATATTTTAAAATTATTTTTTAAAAGTTACTTCTTTTTTCAGTAAACGGGCCTTTCAAATATGTCAAAGAAATTTAAAATTAACTTTGATGATATTTTGACCAGTCAAGAATCAAAGGTAACTTAAAAAAAATTATTAACTTAATTGAAGACTTAAATATGGTCTGTTCTTTTGGACTGAAACTGATCTGATCTGATTTGATTTTATTGAATCTGATTTGATCTGAATATAATTGAAATAATAATTAAAAAATTAATAAAATTATAACTATAAAAAAATTATATAAATAAATAATAGTAATAATAAATAATTAATCTTAATAACTAATAATAATATAATAAATATAATTATCTTTCATATTTTTGTTGCTATGTCTATCTTTTTTAAAAAATTTATTTATTTTGTGTTTTTTTATATGAAATTTTCTTAATATTTATGTAACAATTTGCACACAAAATTATGGTTACAAATTAACTAACTTGTCTTTTTTCTAATAAACTAAAATTTAATGTGTAAATTTATACAATAGAAAAATGCATATACAAAATCAAAATGGAAAATAAAATTATTAAAAAATTAATATAGTTTAGAGGGATAAAGCGTTACTAGAGGGAGAACAATTAATTACTCTCAACTACTACTCGTGTTTATTACTAATTAATTACTCTCAATTATATGCCTACCCCCAACCCATCCACCCCTGTATCCGATATGCCTCTTTCTCTCACTAGTCTCTCTCTTTCACTTGCTAAACGAAGAACAACTCAAGAAAAACCTCGGCCCTCTTTCAATTTGTTGCCCAGTCTAGCACCAAACGACTACTTGATCAAATGACTTGGAAGCCTCCAATCACTCCTTGACAACGTCAAATCCTCAGTTTGATTATGAGACATGAGCTGTCTCAACTCTAGAAGCATCCAGAACAATCCACAATAGTAAGTTTTAATTTTTTCTCTCTATACTTCAGCTGTGAACTCGTCACTTTCATTCAATTTAGTATAACTTTTTTGCATTTTGATTAGCGGATGAAAACCCCAATTCTAATTTCAAACTGACTAGCCTAAACCGTTTGATTTTTCATATATCTTACCATTTGATTGATGACACCTTTACTCCTTATCTGATAAGGAATTCTTTTTCCCCCCAAATTTGTTTCTCCCAAAACCTACTTCCCCCTCTATATAAGGATATGTTTAGAGAGTTTTCTAGGGTTATAAAATAACAACCTCAGTTTTAGAAATATTTTTTTTCTAAAATATCTAGGGTTTCTAGGGTTTGAGAGGAATTCTTAGGCGGTTAAACTATTAGATACAAATTCAGAATGCTGAAACAGACACAAGAAAGGTATAATCCAGGTTAAAATCTATGAGGAATCACTCTTAACCTATTGAAGCC
>JBDJHY010000014.1:8411923-8422049 GCA_039654485.1 Withania somnifera | reverse complement strand
CCAACCCACAACTCCATCACCCCCAATTATTTTTACTCCACCCCCCTCTCTCACCCCCTTAATTTTTTTTAAAAAAATTAAAATATATTTTTTACCCCAACACCCAACCCTCCATACCCTTACCCCCAATCCCCCTCCAATAATTTTTCTTTTAATTTTTTTAAATCCCAACTACCCCTAACCCCTCAAGCCCACCCTCTAGTGCCCCTTCTAAAAAAGTTTATTTTTTTCAGACTAAAATTTTTTTGCCCCACCCCTTGACCCGTAGCCCACCCCTAACATGCCCCCTTTAACTTTTCTTTTTTTTTAAATATTAAATCTTTTTCTCTTACCTAACCCACATCCACATTCCCTACCCCTACCAATCCCCCTCCCCCCCACCCCAAATCACCTCACCTCACCCTCTTCAAAAAAAATTATTTTCTAAAAAAATTAAATCTTTAATTTTTAATTTTTTTCCTATTCCCCTCTCACCCTAACCCCACGTACTATATTCTTATCCCACCTTATACCTCTCACTCCATTTTTCTCTTCAGCCACCATAATATCTATCTATTCTCATTGTTTTATATTAAATATATACATTTAATTTTAAAAAAATAGTTTTTACTTACATAATTAACACAAGAAAATAAATTAAAAATACTTTAATGGTAGAAAATATTTTCCTCTCCGTACTAAACACACCCTTATTTAAAAATTTTGTTAAGCTGGATCAGAAAGCAACATCACCACTTATGGTTAGACTTCCTATTATACAAGACCAAATATTTATGGTTAGACTTCCTATTATACAAGACCAAATATATAAATATAAATAGGGTTGACTCTCGATTCGATTCGAACCGAACCGAACCGAATCAAAACTACTTGAATCGAATTGATTCGAAAACCTATAATCGATTCAAACGCTTCGTGGGGCTGATAATCGTTCGATTCGATTTCAGAATCGATTGAAAGCGAATCAAATCGAATCGAAAGTTTTTTAACAAATATATAAATATAATAATATATTTTAAAAATATTTATAAAATTTAAAGTTTAGCTGAATATAACGTTTATTTATTGTTTAACTATATTTTTTAAAATTCTTATGTAGATGCACATGAAATGATCCTTCTAAATGTTGCGGAGGATGAAATGAATGAATAGGACAATAGTTACAGTGATGAGTATGACGATGGACATTTAGATTTTGCTTAGAATTAGAATATGTTTGAACTTCATTCAATTTTAAATGTTGTACTTTAATCTAGGAGTTTGAATAATATTAATTTAAAATGTTGTATTTTTAAATTTGTAGAATAGAAATCGGACTGAATCGAATTAATCGAATAAACAATTTTTGAAACTATTTAGGTATTAAATTAATCAAATCGAAATTCAAAGGCATTCGAATTGAATCGGACCGAATTGAATTCGAATAAAAAATCAAATTAAAAAAAAATCATAAACACTATTATAATCAAACGGGTCCAAAACTTAAATATCAAAATCACAAATAACTAATTCGAAAGTGATAAAGCCCTAAATATAAAGCGTCAAACACTTTTTCCCCTCTTGCCGTTGTCGAATACCGGAATTTATGATTAGACTTCCTATTATATAAAAGACCAAATATAAATATAAAAGCGTCAAAACTTTTACCCCTCTTGCCGTCGCCGAATACCGGAGATTTTCAGCGCCCACGAACAGCTGAGCGTAGAGATCTCCACTCAATTGCCTAGCCTATCAATGTAGCTTTGGTTCCTGCAGTTTACTGGTACTTGTTCTCTATGTATGAAATCTCAGAATTCAGACACTGTTTCATCTTCTGGTTCACCAATTTTTCCCAACTTTTTTGCTTTTATAGAAGTAACTGCGTAAAAATTTAATGGTATTTGTACGTTGTCTAACAATCCAAAGGACCATTAGGACGCCCATTGGTTAATTCATGGTATATCTATGAAGAGTGTCTACTAAATTTAGGATCAATCTCTGCCTGTTTTGTATGGAAGAAAATGTTTTCCATGTGACATTGCTTAATTTGGAAATCATTTTTCTGTGTCATTTTCCAGTTCGGTTGGGCATAAAAAGTAGGTGACATATGGTACAATTTTCAGGTTAAATCTTAATTTGAAGAAGAAAAAGAACATTTTTGCTCTCGCTCCAGGATACTCGAGGTTGATTTCGCTGTAAGAACACTTTGGAGTTGCTCGGTTCACCAAACTTCTCAGTTGTGATTCTAAAAGTTATTTCTTTAGGTGACTGGGTGCAAGGATAGGCGTATTGTCCATCCGCTTGATACCTGTTGGGCCTTAAAGACCAGAAGGTTCTGTCTCAATTTTGAATATGATTGACATGGCATGGCTTAGCGCCATATTACTTGGAGCAGGATGCGTTGCTTTGGGTTATATTTTTGGTGTACGACATTCTTCTCTCACATTTATTTCAAAGAGAGCATCTAGTGATATTGAAACTATAATTGATTGCAAAAAGAGAAAAGGGGTCAAGCAACCTCTTGAAGTAGAAAGGCTGGCTGAGATCCTTGAAGATTTTAAAATGGTTTATCTCGTCTCTCTTAATATTTGTCTTTTATACATAATAATTTTACTTTACAAGATTAAGGATGTATCATTATCTTGTAACTTTGTGCAGGTTTTGGTAGTCAGAAATGACTTGAAGATGGGGAAAGGGAAAATAGCTGCACAATGCAGGTAGTTGATTCATTCTTGCCTTAGCCATTTTAATTGCCTTCTGTGGTTTATAGGTATCTTTATAAGTTATTTAGATAATGTTCATTTGTAAGTGCATAAACAAATACAAACCCAGTGTAGTCCCAATGGTGGGGTCTGGGGAGGGTGATGCATACAGAAACCTTATTTGGAAGTTAATACAGTAGTGAAAAAGCCATAAACTATGAGAAATCAACCGTATTGACAGCAAATAATATGCTAACTGAAATAAAAGAAACAACAGGTAATGATAAAATCAAAGAATAAGATATCAGGGGAGTAATGATAATAGTAATAATAATAGTATAATAATAATAACAACAACAACAACAACAACAACAACAACATTAAATAATAATAATAATAATAATAATTGTATTGGTAAAAACTAAACAATCCTCGATTGCCTATTAATCTTCCATCTTAATGCTCGATTTTTAACTCCAGGAATCTACGGTCATGCCCTTGTTAAGCAGAAAGAGCGTCATTTTCCGTCTAACCACCTCTCCCTAATATTTTTTTTTGGCCGACTTTTCTTTTACCATTCCTATTACCTACCATAGACAACCATTCACACCTCCTGACCGAGGCATTCATGCATCTCTTTCTTATGTGTCCGAACCATCTCAACCTTTCTTTCGTTGTTTTGTTCAAAGGTCACTCCTAAGTTTTCCTAAATATCATCGTTCCTAATTATATCTCTTTTGATATGCCCACTACCCACACATCCATTTCAGCACCCTCATTTTGCTACTTTCATCTTTTAGATGTGTGAGTTCTTGAACGATCAATATTCTGCCCCATATCACATAACTGACCTACCACTTTATAAAACATACCTTTAGAGTTTTGGTAGCACCTTCTTATAACACAAGAGACAAGAAGGAGCACCTATGGTTTCTGTCTAAGGAATTGAGAAGGGCAATATTATGCACAAGGAGAAGAGATCCAGGAAAGCACAATCATTGAAGTAGAAGCTATAGCAATCTATCAATTAGCCATCCCAAGCAAAAAGAATGCTTGACATGGATAAGCAACAAATTCCAGCACTAAGAATCAAAACAAAGAAAATCGGTCAGACAAGCATTAAGGGAGGAGAAGGTTTGCTCATATGCCAAAGATTAAATAGACTAAATACACAAGACAACTCAGAGCAATAAATTTTGCAGGCAAGAATAACAATAATACGCAAACCACAATAAGGCAGACACACACACAATAAGGCAGACCAACACATAGAACAGTGCACATCAGAGGTGGGGCTATCGGCCACAATTTACAAAAAGAGATTTATTTGACAAAATGGCTACGAGAAAATACGAAAGGAAAAATAAAAAACCAAACACTGAGAATTAACTTGAAAATTTAAGTGAGCAGTGAAAATGAGAAAGAACACAACGTGCTCCTGACAACAAGAAATAAAACGAAAAAGTTAGACCAATGATTCAAAAGTCAAAAGGAAGAAAGATCAGTCACTCTAGAAGTTACTGTGCAAATACTCATCAGATCAAGCTACTAGGAAGAGAAATAGATTCATCCTGATCTAGTCTCCAGGTTTTGTTCTAGCAGAAAAGCTGAAACTCCTAAAATGAAAGTTGAAGGAATGGAGCAAGAACAATAAAAACAACTGGAAAGCACAATAGGATGACATTTTGGAGGAATTGGTCAAATGGGAACTATTACAGGAATAAAGAGTTCTCACACAAGATGTGCTCCAACAGAAAATGGCTTTAGCTACTAGCAAGAACAAGTGACTAAGAATGAAGAGGTAAAGTGACTAAGAATGAAGAGATAGAATGGAGGCAAAGATCAAGAATTCAATGGTTGAAACAAGGAGACAAAAAAACCAAATTTTTCCACAGAGTAGCAACTTCAGATAAGAGATATAACTCCATTGAGACACTGAAGGGGGATGGGAGCAGTACAAGTGATCCTGATGTTATTAAAGTAGCATCAAAAGCTTCTACCTTGTACACAGAAACAGAGGAATGAAGACCTGAGCTACAGTTACAGGGTGATGGGTGAGCGACTACGAGAGCACGGGATTGATCACACAAATTGCGGAAGCGTATAAAAATAAAGATAGAGGCAAGACACAATATGGAATCAAGGACAACCAATCACTATATTAAAGTAAAAGACCTCCCTTTACATTCACAAAACAAGAATCTAAAACCTATAACGAGACACAACCAGCTAGTGATTAGCAACCAAGGAGTATATTAAACTCCAAGACCTCTAACCTATGACACTAGAGGCACCATATTCTTATGGAGACCTCAAGGGGATTGTGGAATCCACGAAGAGACCACCGTTTCTCAACAAGTTGTGTTCAGGAGTTGGCTCACCTCACTCTTTACACTCAAGTCCCACAATGAGAGCAAATAGCCTCAAGGCTTTACAATCTCTCAAGTCATAAAAGTTCTAATTCTAAAAATGAAAGAAAGACTATTTATACTAAACCTACTATTTCAAAATAGGATTCCAATTGTAGACACTATCCAAAATGGCTAGGCCTTCATAATCTCGCGAAACAGGTTGGCAACGTGTGGTTTGTACATATACCATCGCGGATTGTGCAATTTGGAGAAGTAGGCTTGGAACCTTGTTGGACAAATCCACGATGCGCGGAATGTGCAGCTCCTCGTCGCGGAATCTGTTGGTGCTGCGCGGATTTGGCACCTCCATCGCGGAATTGGATAGTTCACTTTTGGAGTCTTTGGTTTCCACGTCTTTGTCTTTCCGTTGCTTTAGGGTTCGTGGGAGCCTCATCAAAAGTGCCTTCAATGCCTTTTTGATTTCCTCAACATGTTCGATGCATTCAAAGCTAGGCTTGAGCTTTCATTAGGGCCCTCAAACGCTCTTGAATTGGATCTTCAATAAGTGTTTGATTACCCTTCTAGTAGTCCTACCCCCAATATCATGGAATATTGGCTAAGGTTAGAATCATACCAGTCTGGGATGCATCATTCTCCCCTTCTTAAAAGGATTCGTGCTCGAATACAAACCTATAAAACCAACCATGGTGAAACATGTAACACAAGATCTTGACAAAGAAGGTTAGTGTTAGTAAATAATAAATTAATTACCACGCCAAGGTTGAACATACTTAATATACAACCAACCATCCACTAACATTAAAAATGGTTTGAAGTCCTTCAAAGCGAAGGATAGTTGGTCGTCCAAAACTCAAAATAAGGTGGCAAAGACAAGACATCAATACCACCAAGCAACCCAAAACCAGGGGTAAATGGAGCGACAAGACATAGTACACCATTAATAAAGCATCTATTTGTCCGGTTGGTCAAGAGACTTACACAAGGAAAACAAGATATAAGGTCATGGATTTCAAATAGCAAGGCATGTAAATCACCTATGACCCTACAACTCAGTAAGCACATGCAACCCTTGTAGTCATACAAAATCCAATAGCCTACATTCCCTAAAATATCGTCGACAACTAGGTTGCCCCAAGTTAAGACATTACCAAAAGCATTGGCTATCTTCCAGAACGGGATTGCTTCCATACTATCTCCGAGGTGAAATACAAAGGTATCCCCTGAATATGTTGGCATCTCAAAACCAAGTAAGCACACAAGAGCATGGGATAACACCTCACAATTAGCAACAATAAAGTTTTACAATCTTTCTCTAGACTAAGCAATTCAACACCCAAACTCAAATTTAGCTTGTCATGACGATCAAGCTCTTCACTACCATGGAGGTAAGGATATCTATCTCCGGGGCCAAATGCAAAGGCATTCCCCAAATGAGTTGGCATATGAGAATCATTCAAGCTCAAAAGACCAAATAATAACACCAAACAATAATCACATAACAAGTCATAGGAGCTACTACAAGAATCTTTACTAAGCAAGCCAACAAATAAACCAAACTTGGGTCGAAAACCAAGCTTTTCAACACCGAAATGGCATTGGCATCCAACCCGAGGTCAAATGGAAAGGAGATTCCAATGGAACTAAGAGAGAACCCATTGACCTGGCTGGGTATCCTACTCACACATAATGAACTCACACAAGGATGAGCACAATCACATGCAAATAGGTGGGAGAGAAAGTTGTTTTTTAACATGACCTTTCCTAAAGCACTCTCAACAACAAGGTCAACATCACAAGGTCACCCTTTCTTTCAACGAACTCCATCCCCAAAAGTGTACTCTTATCTTCGGAGCAGAGATTTCCCAATGTGGGTTTTCAAAACAAGTATTGTCCGAAAGAACTACACTATCATCAAGGACCACATCACAAGGCTCAACACAATGAGTTTAATCATTATCATCAAATAAGGGATTGCATATAAAGAGGGAGGGGTTAAGCACACAAAAAGACTTAAAACATGCAACCTCACACTTAAGACACACAAGCACCCAAATTTAATGCACTATCAAGCACATTTTCTTTATGAGCTAAGGAAGTGAAAGGATTTCCATACAAGCATTGATCAAAGAGTCACTCCTACTCCATTGACCAACCCTATTAACAACATCACTAATTTGAGGTCTATGAAGCACACAATAGGTATCCTCTATTAGTGGATTAGGGTCACACACAAGTTGGTCAAGATAAGCATCACATGATATGCATTATCAACTAACGCACAAGAACTGATACTAAGTGGATTCTGATCATTCCTCGAAGAGAATTCCTCCTTGTCATCAATCGAATCAATTAGTGTCGAGGAACCAACATCAATAACATTACCACGAGTAGGTAAGATATCACAAGACAATGTATGGCTCAAAGCATGAGTTTCAACACTAGAGGGACACAAGTTGACCTTTCTAGAAGGTTCAACGAGGTCATATATAGGATCAACTAGTACATTCACTCCATCAACAGCAAGCTATTATTAACACCTAAGTCATTTGAAGGTACTAGAGTGTTTAGTTTGCATACCTTTAAGCTCCATGGATGAATCTTCTTTAACTTCGGATGAGCCCGTCTTCAAATTTTCTTGCCTTATTCTTTGCTTGTACCGGAAGGCAATCTAATCAATCCTTTAAAGTATAGTCTTTGGCCTCGGAACTTGCGTTCCTTCAAGCTCCGCATGCATACCTACACAAGAGTCCAAAATAGAAGTCAAACAAAGAAGAGGGTTAGTTTGGGGTCGTGGCAACCCACTCATATCACTCCACTCTACCTTTCCTTTTTCCACTCTTAGGTTGCCACATATCACTCCCTTACTCCTCTATCTTTTGTCTCTCATTGAACAAAGAAGTTGGAAGTAGTGGTCTTCCATATTGATCTACAACTTTCTTCCACCAATCTTCCTTGCACTTTTCAACGTAGGGGCTTACTTTACTTTTTGTATCACGACGCTCTCCATAAACTCGATTTCCATACCTTTGAGGTATATGGGACATTGTAGGTCTAGAAAAGGAAGTAGAATTTTCCCTTCTTCCCGTCGAACGACTTCGGTTGACACCTTCATACCCATATACCCTCTACTAGAACCATAGCATGAATCACCATTGTCGGTATATGAATCATCATCTACCCTAATTGCATCCCATCATAACTACTACTGGTACTTTGGCTGTCATGACCCAAAATTCAGGTCATGATGACATCTACAACCCTCTTGTAGACAAGCCTAATTCTATAGCTCGGAGCTACGCACAATGGGCTATAAACACTCAAATCATCCAGCAACGCAGAAAAGCATAAGCAGAAACATAAAAGAACGAAGCAGAAGAAATACTTACACAACCCAAATCCCAAAACCTGGTGTTAATCATATATGGAGCTACTATATAGAGTTTCCAAATGATAGAAATACAATGCAACTCCTACGAAGTAATACAACACCGGGCCTACCATAGATAGAATAAAGTCGGCTGACATCAAGGAAACCACAGTCGGTTCGGACTGCAAAGCTTACCGTAATCTCTGCAACCAGTTGTATCTACTCCCCATGATCACGGCGTCTGCGGTAACCCCTGCCGGTATCTGCACCACGAAAGCAGTAAATAGAAGTGCAACATGAATACAAAACAAGGTACCCAATAGGCATCATAGGCCGATCAGGTGAAAATAAAATGCAAGTAATAAAGGCGAGGAAGTAAAATATGTCAATGGTTGTAGGAAAGCAGTAAAACTAATAGATATGCAGAAAGATAAGATACCGAAAATGTAAGTACAGATAGTTACTGGTACCCGTAGACCCAAAATCGAAGTAAGGAAACGTATCTGTGCTCCAGCTAAGCCAAGACCCAACTAACCATAAGGATATATATATGTATGCACTATGAGTAAAGGATCGAACAATAGTATATAGCTAAGTAAGAAACAAAAAGTAAACACAAAATCTACCTGGCGTCCCATACCACCGTTAAGTACATAACTCAAAAAAACTCACTGTGACTTCCCCCTTAAGCTCGGTGAGCACAAACAATACGAAGGTAATACACGGGGTGTAGAAAAGTAAAATAGAGCAGTATCATATAATGCCAACACCATCCTTTCAATAAGTGCCAATCTCGGGGCTTCGCCCAAAAAGTGCCAAATGTAGGGTCCGCACCCATCAGTGCCAAAACTCAGGGTCCACGTCCCGGGGCCGCACTTCTAATCAAATATAGGATCCGTGCCCAATCAGTGCCAAACTCAGGGTTTGCATCCCGGAGGACCGTGCCTCTAATCAAATGTAAGGTCTGTGCTCCATCAGTGCCAGATTCAGGGTCCGCGCGACGAAGGACCGTGACCTAATCAAATGTAGGGTCTGTGCCTCATCAGTGCCAAACTCAAGGTCCGCGTCTCGAAGGACCGCACCTCTAATCAAATGTAGGGTCTGTGCCCCATCAGTGCCAACTCAGCCCAAACAATAATATACAGGTGCCTCAACACAATTTAGCAACAACAATACTGATAATAACAAAAACGAAAAGTAACTGGAGTCTACGATCGTCTAAAGGCCACCAACTAAGAGCTCATCTCACCACACTCGTTGCGCGACAACTAAAATAGTTTCCAAGGTCTGTGGTCCCCACGAGGTGAGGCCAGGACCGGTAATACAACCCTTCCCCCTCTATGCCCTTTCACGGGCCCTCGGAGTCCAATAAACATATCACAGGTCAGCTAAAATACAACGATTAACCTAAAACCCAATCTACTCTACTGGCCATATCACAAGAATGAAATAATAGCCTAATCTACAATGCACATAAATAAACCTAGCCTAGTTGGGTGCAGCGGAAGTCTTCGAAATGCGCGCATCGTGGGCCCGAAGCTCCAACACAGCCGAAGTCACCCGAAACTAGAAAATTACGAATCTAGATTGATTGCTGGGTATAAAGGGACGGATTACGCACCAAAATTAAGAGACAACTTGATTACCGGGTATAATCTCAACCCAACCACCAAAACTAATCACAATATTGCTGCGAGAACAAGAAA
>JBDJHY010000014.1:8376860-8392225 GCA_039654485.1 Withania somnifera | reverse complement strand
TGTATAGAAGGCATTGCATATCGCCCATTGGTTGGTTAGTGGCGGCGAGGGTCGACTCTAGAGTTTTGATTGGCTTCACGACACTACAGATTCGATTAGACTTATTCACGATAGACTACAAGCAACCTAGAGTAAGCAGAAGTCCTATGCGAATCTTAGGTTTTGGCCCCTTGAGTTTTGTGTTGGTAACTTAGTCTTCCTCAGAGTCTCTCCCCTGAAGGGCGTTATGAGGTTTGGTAGGTAGTGCAAGCTTTGCCCTAGATTCGTTGGGCCTTATGAGATCTTGCAGAGAGTTGGAGAGGTCGCCTACAGACTTGCCTTACCACTGAGTTAGCTGCAGTCCATCCAGTTTTTTTATGTATCGGTGCTCCGTTATTATGTACCGGACCCGTACCATGCCCTTCATCGAGAGGATGTGCAAATTGATGACACTTTGACCTATATTGAAGAACCTAAGGATATTATAGCCAGAGATGTGAGACAACTCAGGTCTAGAGAGATTCTGGTAGTGAGGGTTCATTGGGCAGATTGACTAGTTGAGGAGGCTACCTGGGAGACAGAGCGTGATATGCGAGCCCAGTATCTACATCTTTTTGAACCTTCAGGTACTACTCCTTCCTTGACTTTCGAGGATGAAAGCCCTTTTTAGTAGTGGATGTTGTAATGACATTTCCTTACCTTTTTTCTTTTCCTGTATGTAGAGCCATTTAGTAGTTGCGCCAAACCGTTTATGACTTACTGGGATCGGTAGATTGGTTCCCTGGTGACTCATTTGCTTGTTATCTAAGTTTTCCTATTTTGAGGTTTTAATTTTGGAACAGTGGAACTCGAGAGTGAAATAGTACTAAACTCGCCCAAAATTAAATTTCGGCAGTTCTGTTAGCTCCAAAATACCGACTTTGGTCTATATAGACCTTAAGTCTATGTCATAGGCTTTTCATTTTGAATTTGGTTGTTTTGTAGAGTGTTTGGCCCAAAACGTTTGGGTTGCTTTGTAGAAAATTTGGCCAAATATCATTCTTGGAGAGCAAGAACCTGGAAGTGTATAAACTGTTTTCTCGAATTTTTAGATCATTTTCACCCATCTTCCATTTCTACTTTTCACCGACTAGGCTGCTGTTAAGTTTCAAAACTCAACTAAATTAAAGGGAAGTCCATCCCCAAGCTCATCTTGTCTTTCCTCTCGTTGGTATGTTATTTCTCTTTTGTTTTATGTAGAAATGGTAGTTATTCACCATTGTTAAAGACTTGGCTGAATGTAGCTGTCATTCTTTATTTAAACTTGTTTGAGGTAGCTGTCATTCTTTATTTTCCAAGTGAATTATTAAAGTTTATGGTACAACCAGATTTTAGCATATCAATAAAAGATGAACATAAAGAATTAGCTTTAACACTATATTATAAATTAAGTGGAATAAATATGCTACCAGGAAGTAAGGTTATAAGTATTGAAACAAAAATGATATATGCATTAACAGGAAATCATCATGTTAAAAGACTAAACGAAATGAATATTGATAGATCCCAAAAGATTATCAACTATGTTGCTGCAAAGTTCCCGTCTGATAACCACAATTTATGAAGGAGTTCCTTTGCTTCAGGGTTCCTGGGGTTTATATAGATGTCTTTGGTGCAAAAGTGACTAAACATGGTAATCTTACCATGACTCTACCACTTATAAATGGTGTTGTAATCTTTATATGATTCTTCTCCCATTAGGAGTCCTTTTCTAAATAAGGTAAATATCAATTACTATCATATCGTTATTCTACAGATCGTGTGAGTCATATCTTTTTCTTTGATGGACTGCTGTTACTAGGCCCATTTTCTTTTGGTGGGCCACTTGCCACTTTTTAGTCCTGCTCCTACACGCATACAATAAATATTTAGTCTAGAATTCTAAATACTCCAAAAAAGTATATATTTACTTGCAAGAAAAGGAATAAAAACAACACACATTCATGAAAATCCTATTCTAATACTAATATATAGTAATCTAAAATAGATCATCTTCTAATCCCTTCTGCATTAAATGAGCCATATTGACAGCAGTGATGGTTTACGCATCAAAAAAATAATATTGTATTTTGACTAAAAGGAAATCAGAAAGTACATATTAAAAATTAACAAAAATTAAGGTTGTAGAAAAATAGAGTGCGTCATAGTAGATCCTTAAACGCTAAGCTCCTGCACATGTGATGCCCTCAAAAATACTTATTGAATTTCAGTGATATTGACAAAAGGTGATTATGGATGTTCTAAGTGACAAGGTTAAGTGTAGGGACCAAGGTATAAAAAATGTAGCAGAAAAGAATATTTCCCCGATGGGGTTAACTTGGTTGAACACTAGAATGGAAGAATTTGGCTCACTTGGAGGCCGGATTACTTCCATGTAGATGTTGTTAGTATGAGCGCGAAAGTCCTCACAGGATTTGTGGGATAAATGGGGACAAAGGAGCTATATGGTGTCTATCATGTATGCTTTCAATGATAGAGATGACAGGAAGAAATTATGGAGTTATCTGTGTAAAAGAAAGTGGACTGACTGAAATGCCACATAATAGTAGTAGGTATACATGGAGTGAGAGACATGGATTACAAAGAATTTGGCTTTAGATTGATTGGGCCTTTATTAATAGGGAATGACTCAACCATATGCCTGCATACTCAGCCACATTCTTGCCGGAGGGGAAAAGTGATCATAGTCCTTTAAATATCAAACCACTCTCAGCATCAATAAGGAACAAGTAGCCTTTTCGATATAGTAACACTTTGGTCTCTTCAACCTGATTTTCAGAATATACTGAAAGAGGGATGGAGGATACAACTGATGAGATGCAAAATGTGGAAAGTAGTTAGGAAATTAAAGCAACTCAAGAGGAAACTAAAACAACTTAATTATCTGAATAGAAAGCAGAAGGGATAGAGTGGAATTGGAAAGAGTCCAACATGTTCTCCACTTGAATTCAAATGATGCTGAGTTACAAAGGGAGGAACTGGACATGTATAGGAAATTCAGGAGATCCTCATACAAGGCTGAAATTTATCTACGACAACGAAGCAAAGTAAACTGGATTAAGCTTGGTGATGACAATGCCAAGTAATTTTTCTCAGTAATTAAACACAAGAAGCTGCAGCAGGTTACTACTCAGCTAATAGATAAACATGAGGTAATCCATACTGACCAAGAAGCGATAGCAGGAATATTAGTAGACTACTATCAAGTCTTATTTAGTGAAATAGGAGGTCCTAGAATAAAAGCTTTCGATTGTTTTTTAAAGGACGGCAATATGCTTCAAATGGATCAGCAAGCCGATCTAGTGCAGCCATATACCAGGAAGGAGGTCAAATCAGCCATATTCAGTACTGATAAGAACAAGAGCCCTGGGCCGGAAGGTTATGAAAGTGCTTTTTTCAAGGCTGATATGATTTTGTTATTCCTGGCTTTATGTGATTAGATTCTTTACAAAGCCTATTGCTTTTTAGATCTTTCTATGGATGAGTTGTCTTCCTTGTTTAGATTACACCAGACTTTATAGGATTGGACGTGTGAAAGTGAGGTCTCATTTTACTGGGAAAAAACTGAGAATGTAGTGCAACAAGATCAATAACTTTTGATGTGCGAGAGTAAAAATAATGCAGCTAATCCAGAAGTGGTGGTTTCTACGCTGCAAACCGATCCTGGACAGCAAATAATTTGCAATACTACAAAGTTCGATGCGTCGCACATTTATTATGGATAGCAATCGAGTAGTTTAATTGCCGGGAAGAATATGGATGAACAGGGGCATATTGCAGCTAGACTACAACAGAAAATGCTGGTGCTTGTCTAATAGACTATTCATTTCATGAGTTCTATAGTTTGAAGAAGCAAGGACAGCATGCTTGCAGCCAGATAATATTTTTTTTGCATATATAAAGATCTATTCAAGCACATAGATGTTTTCGTGTACTTACCATGATATCATTCATAACGCCTGCAGGACTGCCTAGTCCGAATTACTTGAAGTAGTAATAATGTTTGAAATTGCAGCAGGAAGGGTAGTCTGTTAACATAAACAACTAACGAATATAGCTTCAACTAAGAAAATAATTAATTAAAAGTATACTAGCTTAAAAACAGTACCTGGTCACTTTGAATATGAGATACAAGTGTCACTATGCCTTCCTTTAGCATTTCTGCTCATGCACTAGACGAGCTTTCATGACTGACTTTTTTCTCCTCTTCAAACTCATTTTGTACTTCCATTAGCTTGCATTCTACGTTTTCTCATTCCTTTTGTTGTGCTTGCAGTTTTCTTGAAGCGCACTCACGGACTACCTGCTTGAAGGCTTAACACCGAACCTTGACCACGACAATATCCTATTTTTCTCCCACAATTTTCACAAATGCATCATTCACAATAGGTCCACATCAACACCTTCTTCAATTTCTTGAATTTTTTCATCAACAAACTTTCACCTTATCCTACAAGCAAGTTATACAAGCTTTAACTTTCAATACTTGTTTCAAAAAATCAAATTCTAGGAACAAAGAGCGTTTTCATGTACACTTAATTTCGCAGAGGCATCATCAACCCAATGTCCGTTCTTCACATGAGTCATTTTCCAAAGTTTCTGCAGGTTTGGCTCTTTCCATTGTTCACATCTTTCTATCAAAACAGAGTTTATGCTATTAAAGAAAGAATAATCAAAATTCATCAAATTAAAAGTATCTCACCGCTGCAAAAGATACTTCCTGAAAGGATTTCCGACCACAAATATGTCTCCTTTCTTGCTTTGACTTATTATTTTTGTTCCTTTCACTCATTTTCTGCATTAAATTTGAATACATGAATAGATTTTGAATTTAGTATATGAAGTAGAATAAGAAATTAATAATATTGTGAGGTTAACTCCATAAATTTTATGTATTTGTAATTACCTTAAAAGAGTCAGAGCTAAATTATTCCACCAAGAATTTCCATTCAGCTTCATCAAGCTCTTGCGGCATGTTCTGCAAGCTTTCCTCCTTTGTGGCAAATTTCTTGAAATGCTTATGATGCCTGCTACGACTATATCGATACAATTTCTTAGCTGTTTCAAGGATAGTATCCCGATTGTGTTGTATGTCCGGAAGATTGAAGGTATCGTGCATTCAAAATCAAATTTATATGAGAAGGTACATTTTATCTGAAATCAAACAATTAAGAACGTTAACAAGAGAAATAAACAAAAAAGAAACTAATCTTACTATTTCACACACTACCTAATTAACTCTCACATAATAGTCGGTCTGGAATATGTATCAGTATCTAAAACGCTACTGTCTTGCCTATCTACAAACACAACATAAAACAAGTTCAATCTTAGTCTACTAATTGAATGTAGAATACATTTTGCACTTAGCACAAAGGTAGAGAAGTCTGTTACTGATGCATTTTCCTTCTATTTTCACAGTCAAGTCTTTTGCTGAGGAATTTGTGGTTGAAATTATATGCTTACATGGGCCGCAACTTTCTATAGTCACTGATCGAGATCCCAGGTTCATTCCCAAGTTTTGACAGGAAAAACATATACTACAGCAGACTACTTTGGAGATGAGTATCACTTATCACCCCAAACTGACAGCTAATCAGAGGCTTTAAACAAGTGTCCTGAGCAGTACCTACATTGTTTTGTGGCTGACTCTACTAAAGAATGGGTTGTTATGCTTCCGTGGGCTGAATATTGGTACTACACTGCCTGCAAACTTATGCTGGTATGACACCTTTTGATGCAGTGTATGGCCATAAACCACCAACTATAACTCAATATGTCATAGGGGACAGTTCCAGCGATCTGGTGGAAAAGTTCTTGCTGAAACAAGATGGAGTTCTACATTTGCTTACGCTGAATCTAACCAAAGCTCAGAAACATATGAGAGCTACTGCTGATAAGGTGTGCACGAGTATCAGCTTTGGAATTGGATAAAGATCCAATAGCGGAGCTGATTGGATTGAAACAAACTAGAAGTGTACAAACATTCTTGGATAAATTCAATGAGCTACTTAATCAGGTGGAATTGACAGATGAATACTCGATTAGTAGTTTCATGAAGGGTCTCAAACCAGAAATTGAAGTACAAGTTAGAATTTTGTCCCTAGGACACTGATGAGGGCATAACACTTTCCTAACTTGGCGGAGGAATTGATCCCATTGCAAAAGGGTAGACCATTGTTACCTAATTCCACTCCTTGGTATCGAATTACAAACACCTTCTAGTTTCAGGGGTAATTCATCTATCAAAGGGTCTCGAAGAATCACAGGTGCTGATATGGATGAAAAAAGAGCAAAGGTTATGAGAAATTTACACCAGGAAGAAATAATTATTCATTTTTGAAGGGAATGAGGATAGAGAGGAGAATGATGTAGAAGGTTGCAGTGATGGGATGACTTGTCAAGAAGATGAGGAGATTGAGGATTCATCTTTGAATGCCTAGATATCAGTCCATGCTGACTGAACAGTAGCCACAACCAATCGATAAGGCATTAATGTCTTTATTATGACCAGCCCACTTAACACAAAAGACACCATAATTTCGACCAAACCAACAGCTAATAACAACAAGAAGAATCTATCAATACCTCACAAGAGCAGCGAGTTTCCGAGGCACTATAACAATGCGTACTTCTACACTATTCAATCCGTCAACCATCATATGCGACTCCGAAGAGGAGCGCACCAACCATCAGTCCCTCCAACACCTTGAAGCCATCAGTGTACAACACTAGTAACCAAATTTGATGAGGAAAACAGACTGTCCAGAGCCACTACATCAAAAATACAACTTCATGCCTCGAAAATCTATGAAACGATACTAGAACATGGAATTATGAAAGAGGATCATATGAGGGAGATTACTTCAACAAAAGGCTTTGAAATACCAAACGATCAGTCCATATTCGATCTTAGGGACCATTCAAACTGCTTATGAGAGATTCCCGACCAGACGATGTAATTTGACCATTTTACCTTGCAACAAGCTTGAGGAATAAAGCATGAGGATGTACTTTAGAGTAAATCTCTTTCTAGTATAATAGTAAACTAAGATAAAATATCCACCCTATCAGTCGAGCAGGGCCAAATCAAAGGAAAATGAAACTAAATGTTTAACACATTCCAACGATATGTAATAGCTACTCCAACAGCAACCACTCATGACATTTATGCAGTAGGATTTAACAGTATATAAGTTTCAGCACATGAAACGATTTGGTGCTTTCTATTTTGGCTTACCAAACATAGTGGTTTAATTTTATTCACTCAAGGACCTTAAAACTATTAATTTTAAAAGAAATAAAGTGAACTTTACCAGAATATGAGCTACAATTCTATCTTTTGCAAGATCAGGAACTTCCTTCCACTTCTTGAAATCATGCTTAGCATGCTGGCAAACTTTGACAGAAATTTCTGTGACGAAATCATTAGCTCCAGGACCTACTGCAGCTGTGCGATCTGATGGGATAATCACCTTCAGCTTTCCATTAGACTTTGCGTTTCTTTAGGATTGAAAACCCTTTCGTTTTTCCCCTTCCCTTTTTCGTTTATCCTTCAATAATATGAAAATAATTATATGTATAGAAAACAAATCATGCGGTGCTATTTATTTTAAAGGGATAGTTCTTAATGGATGAATTGAATTACCTTGTTGTGGATCTGAAGTTGCAAAATCCAGTTCAACATTATTAGAGACCTGCACATCCGTCATCATGATATACTGCAATTCATATTTAAAATAGTTATATTATTAAATATTAGTAAAAAAAACAAATAAAAGGCAGCAAAACGCTAAAAAGGAGACAAAGTATGACTAGAAACTGTGAGAAACAAATAAAGTTATAAATATAAAATAATAAGAAATAAAAGAAAGTAGAGATTAACAATTTCAACAAGGTGATGAATAAACAAAAATCCTATGAAGAACGCGATTGAAAGAAGTAAAGTTGTCCTGGAGACTAGTTTATGTCATAACCACTCATCATCCTCAATTTCATTCGTAGAAAGATATTCTTCCTCTGTTGTGGAGTTACTGAAGTCATCTTCATCTTCACAATCAGATCATCCGTAATTTCTAAGTCTACTTCTTTCTCATTATTGAGGGAAGGTGCATCAACACTCACTCCATCAATATCTTCTCTTTGGATTCTAATGGCATCATTGTCCTATTCCACTTGTTGATTTGCTTCTACCCTTTTAACCAAATCAATTAATTGAAATGGCTCTGTTTATCTTCTTGTTCAGGTATATCGTATGAATTTCTGGGTCACTGCATGCTAATTTTCATTTTCATCATGTTTAACATAATACACAGATTGAGCTTGCGAGCCTAAAATGAATGGATCATTTGTGTAACGAAGTTGTGTCACATCTACACAAATGAGTCCATATTCATCCTTTTTGTAATCATTACTTTGACTTCGACCTTGAGGTGAAACTTCAAACCAATCACATTGGAATAATATGACTGAATTATTGTCGATATAATGGACCTCTATAATCTTTCACTTCTTACCATAATAATCAACATTTCCGGTATAAATCATCGCTCTTTACAACCACACCAATGTTTTAAGTTTTCAAATATAGTTCAGATTCCATTGTTCGAAATCTAAAACCATTCAAGACATCCATTATGGCAATAGACGCGAGGATTCGGACATCTTGCCAAAATTAGTAATTGATTGGTTAAACGATCATCACCATTTTGTTTTAATTGCAGAACCTATAATATTTTAAATACAAACTCACAAACGTTAATACTGTTTGAAATTTATTTCCAGATAGTCCTTAAAAAACTAGTATCAAACAATATAACTTACCTTTTTTTCGAACCACAAAGGAAATTCCTCCTTATGCCACTTAGCTACATTTCTAGTATTCTCCTTTAATAACATCTCTATATGTTCCCTATGGATTATACATATTAAAAAAAAAAAAAGAAAAATGATATTAAATATAGTCATTAAGAGTATTCAAAAGAAAAAATTATAAACTAGGTGAAAGATATCTCACTCAATCCAAGGCCGAAGTTCCTCATAATTTTGGAGGATGTAAAAAATGAGCTTGGTTAATTTAAAGATTACTCAATTTATCCCAATCACCTACTGCTAAAGATTTACCACAATATTTATAGGCCCTTAGGATCTATGTTGGAAGAATCAAAGTTTCTATCAGGACGATTTTGTTTTGTCTCCATATAAGTACAATATCTGGAACATGTATTCATGCACTCCTCTGCAAGATAATCTCAGCAATTGATCCTTCAGGGTTAGCATTATTGCATATATATCCTTTTCATGTACCCAAATACCTATTAAGTAAAGATATATCAGTTTTATATTAAAAAAATTTCAGCTAAAAGAACAATTTAGAGTAGTAAGTATCTAACCTTTTGACGTAATACATCCATAGAAATTGAACGAGACTAGCCTCTTTCGCCTCTTTCGCAAAATGAATTGCCAAATGAATCATAAGAAGCTTGGTAAAAATACACATTCCAATTTACAAATTGTCGTTTGTCTACTCTTATCTAGATGCTCTAATCTCTCCATACGCAACTCTTTAGATCACAATTCACTAAAGAATAATGACAACTCAATTAAGGGACCCAATGCATCCTTTGGCAAAATTCACTTAGAATAACTGGAAAAATACACTCAAAAAGAACATGATGGTCATGACTTTCCAGTCCAAAAATTGTAGCTTCCTTAACTTTAATACAACGACTAATGTTAGATGCATAAGACCAGGAAACTTGACTTATTTGATGAATTGACAGAATTGAATGTTGTTAGATTTGGACATTGTATAACTTGCTGGCAGAAGTATGTATTTATCTCCATTTTTTATTGGATGGAGTGGCCTTTTAATTTTCATCTCTTGTACGTCCAATTGAGATTTCAACATGTCCTTTGTTTTTCCTTCAATATCCAACAAAGTTCCTATTACACTTTCACTAATATTCTTTTCAATATGCATTACGTCTAAATTATGGCTCAATAATAGAGTATTCCAATATGGGAGTTCAAAGGATATGCTTTTCTTCTACCAATTATCATGTCTTTCAGTATCTCATTTTCTTTTCCTTGTTGTCACTGGCCAACTCTTGTGAGAATGTACTTACTTGCAAAAGCACATCATCTCCGCTCAAAGCTTCTGGTGCAAGTCTTTCTTCTCGTGTAATCAAGAGAACTTTTATTTTGACGATAAAAATGATAATTCTCCAAGAACCTTCAATAACCCATATAACAATGCTTTCGACCATGTTTCAAGTACATTGAACAAGTATGTACATGACAAACTGGACAAGCAAATTTATCTTTAGTGCTCCAACCAGATAAGATACCAAAAGCTGGAAGATCATTGATTGTTCACAACAAAGAAGTACGCAATTTAAATTTTTGCTTCATGAAAGCATCATAAGTCTCAACTCCACCCTTTGTTTCAAATCATCAACCAAAGGTTGGAGGTACACACCAACATCCATTTTAGAGCCTTTTGGGCCAGGAATAAGCAAGGATAAGAAAATATTAGACTGTTTCATCCATAGCCAAGGAGGAAAATTATATGGAATCAAGACTATTAGCCACATGCTATAGGCATTACTCATCAAGCCAAAAGGATTAAAACATCTGAAGCAAGTCCTACTCTTACATTACGTGGATCTGAAGCAAAAGTAGGATGCTCTTCATCAAAAGTTTTCCATGACAATGAGTCAGCTGGATGTCTCAATACACCATCATCAACTAGCTTACTTTTATGCCACCTCATATCTTCCACAGTTTATTTTGTCATAAATAATTGTTGTAATCTTGATATCAAAGGAAAATATCGACGAATCTTTCTCGGAATTCTTTTTCTCTTATTTAATTTCCCTGAATCTACCTCATCACCAGTATCTTCTTCTTTCCTCACCATCCAACTTTTCTCACCACATTTAGGACATTGCTCAAGATCCGCATATTACTTTCTTTATAATATTCAATTATTAACCCATACATTTATCTTCACATAATCCAGACCCAAATTTTTAATGATCTTTTGAACTTCATAGATCGAATTAGGGAGCACATTTTTTTGGGAATAGCCACACTCAATAAGTTCAACAAAGAGTCAAACGAAGTATTAATCCAGTCATCCCGACACTTCATTTGGAAAAGACGCATTACAAAAGAAAGTTTTGAGAACTTTTCACAGTTTGGATATAATTTTTGTTTTGCATCCTTTAACTACCTATAAAAACTCTTAGCGTCTGCAGTAGGCTTTTTGGATCTAGGCTGAGTGCTATCATCAAACTCATGATTATTAGTGGAAACACCCCGATACATATCATGTAACATCTAAAAAATAAAAGCATCGTCATTTCCTAAATCTGATTCTACACCAAAATTTATTTCATCATCTGAAGATAAATTTGATTCACCATGAAATATCTACTTGTTATAGGTTGATTTTATTCCCCAATTAAGTAAATTTAGATTCACTTCTTCTTGTGTTTTCTTCAGCATATTCTTATATTTAATGCACGGACACTGAATTCTTACACCAACCACAAAATTGGAAAAAGCAAAATCCAAAAATTGTTTCACACCATTTAAGTATTTTGGTAACGTCCTATTCTTAAGAAGTATTCAATTTTTATCCATTGTATACCTACCTACAATAAAATATAAAAGGATAAATGCACACTATATGAATAATCTTAATAAATTATTTATAATATATTGTACCAAAAATGAGTAAAGAAAAGCTCAAAAGTATTTTTTCCAGTTTAACTGAAAAATAAGATCGTTAGAGTAGATTGAGTTACAATTATAAGTAAACAATGTTAAGCAAGAGAAAGTTTCACTTTGAGCTGTGCATATTAGGCAAACAAAGTTTCAACTTGACACATTGCTGTTATGAGAATCACTAAAGAAATTATGTCTAAGATAAGGTATATTCTCTTAGTAAAAAAAAAAATTATTTTTAAATGTCGATATGAACCGATTCAGACATGGTTATTAGGGGACATTAACATTAGAAAATAGACATAAAGTAAGAAGCCAATATAAAGCAAACTTTTCAGGAACCAATTAGATTCAACACCAGAATAGAAGTGAGTAAATATGAACTTCTCAAGAAACTGAGAGTTAAAACCAATAGTTTGATACTATTGACCTTTAACAAGATTCAGAGGCTATAGATGGTATATACTCAAGACAAAACATAGTCAGGCTCTCTACAGTTTAAGAGAAAACTAGAATTTCACACTAAGAAAACCATTTGGAATCAATAATAGTGAAAGACCAAATTTTAATCCATAAAAAATAAAGCCCTAGGAATATAGTATTGCCACCAAAATAGGATTTTCCTACTCCTCAAACAGAACAAAGAGTTTGTACAAAATACATTGCTCCCACACCACAAACACCACAACTTCAGTACAAGATGAATTATGAAAAAACGATTAAAACAAAAGCATATACCACTTGAAAGCTACACCAGAAACCCAGATGACAGATCTTCCAACCCTGCAATTTCTTGAAGATCACAACTTCAATGCCTGGAAAAATCAAGTATGTCATTGTTGTCAAACTGAATGTAAGATACACAATAAGTCATATGTTGATAGCTTTAAGATAATAACGCTAGCTACAAATTTTATATGTGCAGCAAAGTATTGAAAGATCACTTGCATGCCTTACACGAAGAGCCTCCTTCACATATTATACTTTCTTTCCTTTCATTACACAGTAGTTTCAGACTATCATGCTTATATCTTACTTGTGGTGGTAGCCGTGTATATTGTGCATTTGACCTGGAATTATCCAAGGAAATCTAACTCACCAGTGATCGTTTTTGTCAAAGCAGTAAGTTGTTCTGCTCAGAGTTTCAAAAGAACATTATATCCCAGTAATACATTAGCTATATAAATGGCTCTAAGTAATTGCTTTGTGGTAAACTTGTGTATCGTATCAAATCACATAACTTCTCTCCTGGTATTATGAATATACCATAACCTTGTTTCTCACCAGTCTAATGTACAAAGGAAGCAGGGACTATTTAATTTGGATCATGTATTAAGTTTCTACGTATAAATGAACAAATTGCAATATCACCTTCTTTGGAAGTTCAACTTCCCAATGAAAAATCTAAATAGACTGGAAAAATCTAGGGGATATGCAATCTAAACAACAGCTACAATAGGTAACTATTGTGGTGAAATCCGAAATAGTCCCTGACAAAGGCTGCTACTGTTTTCTTTTCTCCAAACATTGTAATCTCCATTTCTACATCTCCATATTGTGAAGTAAGCATCCCATTCAACGTCAGATTTGAAACTTATAACAAAAACACTTATGTCTAGTGTCTATCATCTAGAGAAAGGAGAATTAACCAAATGTGTATGAACAAGTACCAAACTGAACGGGAGAGCTATGCCTACAACAACTATCTCTGGATCCTGTTGGAATCTCTTTAAAATCACACAGTATGGTGATTGGCGTAAGAGAATGTAGGATTGTAAAAAAAAATAGTGTATTACCATCCCAGAACTATGATTCACAACAATAGTTAATAAGGTCTGGTCGAACACCACAACTATCAAAAAATAAAAATAAAAGGAGAGGGTGGCCTGAACCTTGTTCTTCCGATAAGAGATCTCTAACTTCTATTATTTGTTCCTCCACACACATTACAGTATCACTAGTGTTTTGTGTAGCTGCGGTTAAGAAGATCTAAGAGTAACCACATACTTGAAGGAGGGAAACAGAACCTGCAAACTGCTTTCCAGTTTATAAGTAAGTTTTTCACGAATCATGTTGCCGACACACACACACATATAGCATATATATATATATATGTGTGTGTGTATAACATTAATCAACTTTCTCTACTTGCTCTTCTTGAACCTTTCTCTGATAGCTCTCAGTTACTTGGGGTACATAGGTCAGACTTCACTTGGTCTATCAAAGGGATTTACATCTCAGGATTTGTAAAAGGCGTGATAGAGCGATGGTGTCTGATAGTTAGTTATCTATAAAGCCTCACACACTGATTACTCAAGTTCCTTTTACAGGATCTGATCATTGCGCATTGTTATTGGAAATGCAAGCTAGAAGTGAAACTACCACCAAATACTTCAAATTTCTTAATTGTTGGGTGGATAATCCTACTTTTATGGACATTGTGAAGATATATTAGAATGAGCAGATGACTGGAAATCTGATGTGGATCTTTCATCAGAACATGAAAAGGTTGTCCTTTACACTTGGTATTTGGTCGAAACGAGAATATCGGGATTCCCTTGCTAAGGTCAAGGAGTACAAGGGACTGGTCAAAGATGCTGAAGATAGGCTTCTGGAAGTCGATAATGAGGAGCACAGGATGCAGCTACATGCTGTTAATGCTCAGTACATTAGATTCTTGAAATTAGAGGAAGCAATATGTCACATAACAAATACAAGAATGACTCTAACCAAAAGCTCTACTATGGGATAATACACAGGAAACTATGAAGGATGACGGATATAAATCTGATGAAGATAAGTGGGACCACCTTGGCATAGAATCACCCTATACTTGACCTTAACGAGCAATGTGAAAACGAAATGATCTATAGGTTTCATATGGCAGATTTTGTAGTACAACGAGCTGCTGAATAGTTCTCACTGATTTTCTATAGAACCTGGCTATACCTGCAGTTTGACATTTGGTAAGACAACAGGGATATACTGCCACAGAAATACACTCGTTTCTGCATAACGGGCGCCCTAATGTTTTCCTATGTTCATATTATTACAACCTATGGTCCAATCTTGGTTCAAAGAAGCAACACGATTATTAAATGGATCAAACTGAATCTTTTATAGTCAAACTTAATAGTCTATTCGACACAATTGCGTTGTCCGAGATGATCAAGCAGCTACGCTTGTAATTTCGGCAACTTGTAGTGGAAAAAACTTGTAATTTCACTATAAATCAAGCAGTTACGCTTGCAACATCAAACTTAATAGTGTATCCAAGATGATCAAGAGTTCTAAGACCAATAATAAGGGAAAGTAATTCCCCCCTGATCAAAAAGTTGTAAGAAGAGAAAGAAAACCCCCTGTAGTTACAAGTTGCAAAGACAACAAAAGAACTAAAATTAAAACAAATAGCAACGACGCAGAAGGAAAGCCTAAACGAGTCTACATAACCAGCAAATGATTGAAACAGGAATCATGAAAAAAGAGATGCATACCCAGTTAAGACTTTGCTGATAAAAGATAATCACAAAGTTTTGTTTGGATAATTCTATCAAAAATCAGTCAAAAATGAGTAATTGAAGAGAGAGTACTTACCGTTTCCTATGAGCCTTGCG
>JBDJHY010000014.1:8359259-8369419 GCA_039654485.1 Withania somnifera | reverse complement strand
TTTTATGGTAAACCTAGTCCAAGACCAATCACATCTACGAAAAGTATTGTAAGCAATGCATGTAACATTTCAACTACCTAATCACAAACCTTCCTAAGAACCTCATCATAGTAGCTACCACCACAAATCTATCTATGATAATGTGAATGATGAGTCTCTATCAGATGAATAGTGGAGTGGAACCCAACATGGGAAATGGAAAGGAGATGTGACACCTAGGATTAGAACACCACTCGGAGACCTTAGATGAAATCAAGATAAGGGATATTCTATGGCTGGGAGTAGTGGAGATAAGCTTAAGGGTATGATGGGCATGAAGCTCAAAGTGTGAAGCATGTTGAATGGAGTGACTTTGTCCAAGGAGTGAATATCGTCAAAGCAAGTCTTCCACAAATGAAAGGTAGTAGTCTAACTCATAGAGGTAATCTTGGTAAACCTCCCTTGTATAGTCCTCCTAAAATACAATGTTACAAATGTCATGTGGAAGGATATATTGTAAAAGAATATCCTCATAAGCTGTCAAAGTGACCTTCTGTGATGGACCTTGTGCTAAATATGTAAAGGATGTGGGAATGAAATTATTGAAGATAGGCATAAGGGTAGTCATAAGGAGGCAAATATGAAAGGGGATTTTGAGAAAGAAAATTTGGCTCAAGAATGGGAGTTGTGTGAAGATAATAAGCCAAGTAGTCACTTACCAAGTGTGAACAAGGAGCACTTAATTATAGGACTTGTCAATACTCACCCTTTTGAGCCTACTAACTATGGTACTAGTATTTATCCTAGTACAATCTTTACTCTCTTGCAGGTATATGAGGAACTAAAAACAACTCCTCACTTACATAAAAATGAAGAGCTGGATCTCAAAGGTAAATCCCAAGAGAATCTTCTCCAATATGGAATTAAAGGTCGAACGGGACTCTTGTCTAAGGAGTTTCAACTTGAGGAGAATGAAGAACAGTTAACTCAGTTGAGCCACAATAACCAACTCCCACAAATTAATAAGAACACGACATGGAGGGGTGAAACCAATTTCCCTATGATTTCTTTAGAGGAGTCACCTATCGAAGGAACTCCTAAGAATAAGGAAGTGCACCAAGCCACTTGGTCCAAACTATTACAAGAAACGAAAGGATTCTACAAGGCATTCATGAAGGTACAATACCCATGTAGTCAAACCCATGGTATGTACCTACCCCCTTCTAATTTTAATAGCCCTTTGTGGCATGATATCATCTTTGTATTAGCAGAAATTTTTTTGAAATTGTGGGATTACATAACACACAATGTATCTATTGATGCCATTCAAATTACCTTATTTGTTCACAATGTACTTAAAGTGTATAGTATCCAACTTGTGGGTGCCAAATTTATTGGTGAAAGAATGAGTACAGAGGGTGCACTTGGTACCCAATTCTTATCTCCTAATCCTTGTTACACTCATGTGGATGGACAAGTCGAGACTTCAAAATGGACTCTTAAGAGCATGTTTCACTTGTTTGTAAAGGAAGGTGTAAACTTCTTGAAGGATCCATTTTCTTTCAATGACTTTGAATTTTATTGGATTACTTCACTCCTTTAAAAGCATAGCTCCCTTGGATGACACTTTCCTTTTGGAAAGTTGTTTGAAGAGGAAAGATTGTGAACCCTTCATGGTTATCACCTCGTCTTTCTTTATTTTCACAAGTGTTGCACTACTTGTTAAACTTCTTAGTTTTGTAAGTATCTTTACTTGTGTGAGTAACTTGAGTGAGGGACATAGTATGCCTATCTTTCCTATTCTAGACACCCTTTGGAGGCATCATGACATGCTCTTATGGGCGGATTCCTCTTTGAAGATGGTTAATTTCCCACTTTTTCCTCTTTGAAGATGATTGATTTCCCACTCCTTTCCATACTTGTTGATGCATTCCCAACCTTTTATTGGGGGAATCCTAATGTGTTTACATGGTGTGGGAGCCAAATTGTGCATCCCCATATTTTGAGAGGTGATGTGGGTCCATGAACTATTCTTGTGGGTTATTATTTGTGTTCCACCATATGTAATACTTATTTGATTAGATAAGTGGAGTTGGATGAATGGACTCTAGCGAACTTGCTTATCGAATTAAGTATAGGAGACCCAGTTGGTTCTACGCTCGTTATTGATCCTACTGTGTGTAAGTTCCTTTTCCCTTCTACTAGCAAGTACCTCATGTTGAAATGCACTTTGAGGGAAAATGATGTGAAGTGCACAAGTGTCAAATACTTGAAAACCCTCAATGTTCTCATTTGCTTTTTATTACTTGAGCAAACTTGATAGTCTTATTAAGTTGCTTAGTGATGAAATAACATGTGAGATGATCATGAGCAGATTTAAGTTTCTTTCTCATTTCTCTACTACCTTTTTGCATAGGATGATATCATGGTTGTTATTGCTTATTCATTATATGTGAAATATAACAGTATATGGAGTGTGCCTAGTTGAAGTTAATTCTATTCATTAACTTTACACCTTGTGATGACACACATGTTACTCATCCTTACAACCTCTTGAGTTTTGATGTTGTTCATGCTTATGTAAAGTTTCGAGGTAGTACAATTTTAATGCCTAGTGCTTATGTGCTTAACCCAAATGCATGGGCATTTTTTCCCTTTGACCTAATCATTTTAATTCTTTTTTTTCCTTTTTGGGGTCTACATTTCGTAAGGCGTGGGTTGATCAAGTTTTTCAAGCTTTTCATATTTGGTTGACATACATTTGGACATGCAGAAGTTATTTCATGGATTACCAACTCCAAGGATCCAATACAACAAATCGAATCCTATATTTCCTTTATCCAATCCAGTCATTTACTTTTCTAATCTTGTCTTACATTCTTTGCAAATTCTATCAGTTTCAGGTTCGAAGTACGTTTGACTTGATTCTTGTTCCATCAAGATACATAGAAAGTCCTATATAAGAATTTGTTCTCCAACTATTTCAACTATAGACCCTCAGAAAGGAAACTAGGTCATGTTTCGAATCAGTCAAATCTTTACTTTTCAAACCATTCTCTATTAAGAATCCTTGGACTGAAAACAAAGGTGATTTTTAAACAAGTTCAACAATTTCAAATCTTTGTACAACTTCAAGTTTAAAAATCCTTATCATCGAGAATTTCTCTTATATAAAGAGATTTCTTTTAAGTAAGGATCCACCTTATGTGACATCCCTAATCAGCCACAAGAGCATTCAATCAACATTGGGACCTCTTTTAATATGTTTTGTACAGAATTCATTCATGATGATTATCAAATTATTATGGATAGATATATATTGATCTCTTATCATCATACTGAGAAGTTTTCAATGAGCGCTTGAATGGAAATGTCTTTAGTGACAATCAATACATTACCAGCTCACAGACTATAAGCTCAACCTTTGAAATTGAATCAAGTCTTCGACAACAGCCGAATATGTTAAATAACAAGTCCATTAGTTGGATCAAAATGAATGACTGTATTCTTTTATCTTACACTGATATTTAATCACTCCATTCATATCATATTATATTAGATTTTTACCTCCTTCAGAGTGACCAAGCCTATTTATTGGTGTTAAGGTGACTTCAACTTATTTATCGATGTCAAGGTGATTTTTATTTATTTATCAGTGTCAAGGTGACTCTATATTATTTATCGATGTTATGGTGACTTTGATGTATTTATCGGTGTCAAGGTGACTCTAGCTTATTTATCGATATTAAGGTGACTTCGACTTATTTGTCGGTCTCAAGGTGACTCCAACCTATTTATCGATGTTAAGATGATTTTAACCTATTTATTAATGTCAAGGTGACTCCAAATTATTTATCGTTGTTAAGGTAATTTCGGCTTATTTATCGGTGTCTAGGTAACTCCAAACTATTTTTCAATCTAAAAGTGACTCAAGCCTATTTATTGATGTCAAGATGACTTCAGCTTATTTATCAGTGTCAAAGTGACTCCAAGCTACTTATCAGTTTCAAAGTTACTCCAGTTTAGTTATCAATGTCAAGGTGACTCCAAGCTATTTACTAATTTCAAAGATACTCCAGCTTATTTATTGTTGTCAAAGTGACTGCAAGCTATTTATCAATTTCAAAGTTACTCTAGTTTAGTTATCGGTGTCAAGGTGACTTCAACTTATTTATCGATAGCAAGACGACTTTGATATATTTGTCGATATCAAGGTGAGTTCTACTTATTTATCGGTATCAAGGTGACAAGCCTTATTATCAATGTCAAGATGAGTTTGACTTATTTATCAGTGTCGAGGTGACTCTATGCTATTCATTAATTTCAAATTTACTCTAACTTATTTATCTGTGTCAAGGTGACTCCACCTTATTTATCTATTTCAAGGTGACTCCAGTTTAGTTATCGGTGTCAAGATGACTCCAAGTTATTTATCAATTTTAAAGTTACTCCAGTTTAGTTATCAGTATTAAGGTGACTCCAAACTATTTATCAATTTCAAAGTTACTCCAACTTATTTATCGATGTAGGTGACTTTGATTTATTTATTGGTGTCAAGGTGACTCTACCTTATTTATCGATATCAAGGTGACGTTGATTTAGTTATCGATGTCAAGGTGACTCTGGCTTAATTATCGATGTCAAGGTGACTTCGATTTATTTATCAGTGTCAAAATGACTTTGATTTATTTATCAATGTCAAGGTGACTTCGTATTATTTATCGATGTCCAGGTGATTCCAATCAGTTTATTAGTTTCAAAGTTACTCTAGCTTATTTATCAATGTCAAGGCGACTTCAACTAATTTATTTGTGTCAAAGTGACACTAAGCTATTTGTTAGCATCAAAATGACTCTAACTCATATTATTATTGGGTCATCATTCCCTTCAATGTGGCATTTCATGTTAATATTGGATTGTCACCCACTTCAACGTGACGTATCATAATATTGGTTCATCACTCCCTTCAAGGTGATGTACTATTATAGGTTCGTCACTCCACTTAACGTGACATATTATTATTATTGGATCATTACTCCCTTCAATGTGACATATTAATTTATATCGGATCACCCCTTCCTTCAATGTGGCATACAAAACCAGGTCTGCATTAGCCGTTATATTGCACTTGCTACTAATAATTTTGATATAGGTGGTTATAGAAGATACTTCATCAATATTCACGTTCTAATTGGGTCGTCCTTCTTTCATGAGACGCGTTGGGCATCTACCCCCTTCAAAGTGACACATTTCATACAAATTGGATCGTCACTTCCTTCAGAGTGATAAATAAACCAGGTTTACACAAATTAAATTTGTGCTTATATTATGTTTGCTACTAACCATATTGTGTTAGGTTTTTTGAGATCATCCAATAGGATGCCTTCTAAATCAAGTCACTATATGAACTATGCCAGAAAGAATGCATCAGAGTATGGAACTATTTCTTAGAAGGAACTGGGATTTAATCTGAGGACTAATGTCAAACCCTTTGGACGCGAGTTGAGAGTGGTTTCTATTACATTCAAACCACACCTCTGTTAGAATGCATGTGAGTTCTTTGTCTTAATGTTAAGTTTAACATCTAACTTTTTTTACCCTTCCTAGAAGTAAGAGTCCATTTTCTCTAAATCTGGGTGAGGATATCCCGAGATTTTTGGGAATTATGTCCGTGTGGCCTCCTAATTATAAGTGTATGGGGACTTATATTTGTAATTAAGATGATCACAAGCCTCTTTTCCTTATCGAGTCATTCGTTGCTTATCTTGAAGCAAAGGTAATCTTCAATCTCAAATCGAGTCAAACTATAAGAATCTTGATTTCTCGATTTCCCGATTTTCAGGATATGTAGGCTGGAATCAGTTGAAAAACTCGGCTTTATTTCAAGTTCACAACTTCTTCAATTTCCACCTTTTCGATCTCACCATAGTTTAAAGTCGAAAAGTTTTGTAAATTTTTGAAATCATGCTTGAAATTAAGCATCATGACCTACGAGTGGCTTGGGATATTTAGGTAACTCGATGTCAGAGTTCGGTCATAATTCCTCAAAGTCCAAACCCTTTCCTCACAAAGAGAATCTAGTATCAGTCAAAATTGGATTTGTCAAGTTTCTTTTATCCAGGATCTATTCATCGATGTTAGGTAAATGGAGGGACATAAGTTGACACCCAATTTTAACCTCCCCTATTTGGTTAATTTTGAGCTTATAAAACTTTTAAATAATCTAAATTAGTTACTTTTACAAATTTGAGAATTACTGAGTTTTTAAATTAATCACCGAGAGTCTAGAAAATATATATGTGTGTGTAAAAAGAGTTTTTAAATTAATCACCGAGAGTTTACTAGAAAATATGTATATGTGTGTAAAAAATATAGTACGTATATATTTTCAAGTAAATTTAATCTTATTATGAAATTTCTAGTTTGAAATTGACAAATGACTATTTTTGCAAATTAAGTTATTTGTCCAAAGTTGATAAAAGGGCCTTTGTCATAAAATTATGATAAAATATATGTTTACGTATTTAGTATAGTCAAGTGTATCTATTTTATAAAAGATTGGGCCTAATTTAAAATTTCGATTCAGAATTACTAAGAATGGCAATTTTCCCACACACGTGTTATTTGTGCAAAAAAAATAGTCAAAATTTATCCTATATTTTGAGATTAGCTTATTCAAACTATTTTTAATCTAAGAGCTCGTGAATTAATTAAACATAGATTCGTTTTTATTAGGTTTAGGCTAAACCATTCTAGAATCAACCTAAAATATAATTCCCTACAGTTATTTTTTTTTCCACACCCATCTAAAAAGAGTAAATATTACTCCACACCCATCCCCCACGCAACCGTGCTCTTTCTCTCTCCACCCATTTCCTCTCCCAACTCTTTCTCTCAAACCTGACAATGAAAACCCCTTCAAACCCCATCACTTTTCTGTCAAATTTTACAAAAAGTAACCTCAAATCTCTTCATATTCGACATAAAACGACGAAGAAGCATTGGAAGTAGCGTTAACTCGCCCCAAAGCTCTATTTCTCTCAGTTACAGTACGACTTTTGAGCTATCATCTCTAGAAAATCTGGGAAACTTCTCAAATGGTAGTTTTTTTTTTGTGATTTCTTCCTCAATTTCCAACTGTTAACATGCCTCCCCTGTACGAATTCGTACAATGTTGGTATTGGTTGGGATTCAAATCCCCAGAATTGAGTTTGAATTTCAAACCCCAAAATGCTTGGAGCTGTTTGATTTTTCAATTGGTGTTTGATTTCGTATAATTTTGACACCTGTCCACTATCATCTCTGTTTCCCCCCAATTTCATTGCCTTGGAAGCCCTATGTTTTTGCTCCTATATATATCCTTTTAGGTGCGATTTTAGGGGATCAATGGAGGAAAAAGGTTTCCAGGGTAGGATCATTGGTAGTTTAAGGGAGAAATTCTGAGTTTCATATTGAGGTTTTTTAAATTTTATTCTGAAAATTAAGTGGCGACTTTCTTTTGCATATTCTACTATTTTCAAATAAAATCAAGTATTTCGCCAGAGTTATGAAAGTCTTTGATGTCTTCGTATTTCGAAAACGATCAAAGCATTTGTGGCTTATGCATGTGCAGTTCAGAAAGCTATTTGATTAAGGAGATTTATTGAGCATTTGACTATTACAAAGAATTCTCTGGGTCCTACGATTATATATCTTGACAGTCAATCGGCTATTTCATACGGGAAGGATCCTAAGTATCATCGACCACATTGACATTAAGTATAACTTTACAAGAGACTTTGTAGCATTGACATTAAGTATATCTTTACAAGAGACTTAGTAGTAGGTGGAGAAATAAATTACAATTTATTCCTACACAAGAAATGATAGTTGATCCTTTTACGAAGGCAATGACTACAAACTTATTTGAGAAATATGTTATGGCTCTAGGTTTGCATAAAGATATGATTATATTTTTGCATTGTAGAATAATTTAGTTATTATAATAGTTTCATCAATATAACACTCCTAAATTTATGTTTATGTCTCATATGCACGCTATAATGTATTTTATTGATGAAGTGTGTCAAATAAATTGCGAGATTGGCTCTTTTATGCGAGCAATCACCTCTTACGTCGAGGAATATAAAGAGATGAGTTTTACCATCATATTATGATTTGTTTAGTAAAGCCAGATATGAATTTCTCATCTTAGATGAGTTTGAGGATCATTCAAAAAAAAAAAACTCAGGATAAATTTTTAGTGGTGTCTAGATGAAGATCTGTACGATATTGAATGACTAATAGATTCAGACATCCGTACCAATATAAGGTGATAACATTGTAGAATATAGCTCCATCGCAGGGTCTCAATTTTTCTCTATCCGAAATAGTTGGGCAAGAAAGGGGAAAATCCTTTTTCATATCACGTGTGTGTAGCAATTAATGGGTTGATGGAAGAATCGTTCCCTGGTTCTTCATTGTGTGAGACCCTAAAAATTATATTAACTTTTCATTGAAATACCTTTGACTATTTCTTAAAATTTAAATTAGTGTTGCTACTCTAGCGTGTAACTAATAGCCATGAATGATTCGGCAATATAGTGCATGTATAAGCAAGTTGTTGGTTTGAAACAAATAGATTCGAGTAGAAAAAAAAAGATGATTAGAATGAATATATAACGTATATACACAAGTCGGCTATTACACTAACCATATAGGTGTTGAGTGTAATTGTGTATATAAAGTTAAACATGAGCTCGAGTTTACCTCTTAAGAGATAAGACATTGGATAAGTAACTATTGAGGTAATGAATAACATCTGGGGTATTGTGAATAGTAGTTTCCACATATAAGTAGTAAATTCTTTTCTCATGTGATTGGATTCCTATGTGTATCTTGTAAAACCTTATAGGTAAATCTCATGATACTGCATGAACTATTTATTCTATGAATTGGGTGTCTTGTTGACGTACTAGTTCGGATCTTATTCGCATGTGTAAAGTGTAAGATGTTAGATTTCGACTCATCAATCGCCCATGTGGACCAGTTTTGAAAAAAAAGATAAAATTAACTTTCATATTAAGTTATGACTACTTTGAAAAAGGGAAGAAACAATTATGTAAATAGTGAATTAATATCACAAGTTCCCTTTATAATAAGAACTACTTCTTCAGAAATACATTTACAGAAAACAAAAGTCAAAAAGTCTAACACAAAACACAAAACTTTTGTTCTCCACACAACATCTACAACTAAAAGATACTTAGTTTATGATAAACATGCTTTGTTTTCAAGAAATTCAAAACAGAATGGGAACAATACTTTTAATAACAAAATCAACGATTTTCATTACGTATTTAAGATTCACAATCTGTTATTTTGCTTATATTTATAACAATTATAAATATTGTGACAATTTATTTATACGTTTCCTGAAAAACAAATTCATATACAAATCTTGAATGATTCAAAATGAGTAAATTATATGAATTAATAAAAAAGACAGTTGATAGATACTTGTCATACAAAGTATTTTTTATTGTCAAGCATGTACAGATAGAAAACAAAATGATCTAATTTGTTTATGTGACTCTATAAAATACTTAGAATCTAATATGTTGATAATCTCATCTATCACTAAATTCATATTTTGTATAATCATTATTTATATTGATCACTCAAATTTTTATGGTTCACTTTTTAAGGTTTTAAAAATTAAATTTATTATATTTTAAAAATAGTTTTGAGTCGAAAATACTCAAAATTATATAAATTTAAAGCTAGTACTTTGCAACCACTTTTATAGTACTTTTCACCCCCTTTATACTTTGTTATATATAATTCAATTGCAATAAAAACTTATTCTAATAATATTATGCCTGTTTACGTAACTAACAATTTTATTGTTCCATGGACTAAAAAATTTGCATTATTGAAATGTCACTATAAAATAGTGGAATTTTAAAATTGATGGACCAAATTAAAACTAGACATTAAATCTAAGTACTAAAATATTTTCCTTTTTTAGAGATAGGCCAAATTTGTAATTCAAATTTCAAACCTTAATTTTTAGACTCCTTAAATTTAGCTTAATATACATTCCTTGAATATGGGGGAAAAAAATGATACATTCCAAATTTCGAGTATCTCATTACTATAAGATGTAAATTCGACTTACTTAGGATTACCAAAAATTTTGC
>JBDJHY010000014.1:8301541-8316666 GCA_039654485.1 Withania somnifera | reverse complement strand
AACATTTTATTGATACGAATAAATAAACATACAATTGTTCAATAAATAATACTATATCAAAACCGCATGGTTAATAGTATATCCTAACAAAATCTACTATAGAATCAAATAGAAAAACAAAATCTCCCTGGTTTCCTTTCTCCTTTTCTTTGGCTCCTATAACCATGATCTGGATTCGCTACACTGTTAAAAAACAAATTGCCCATTAGATGTGATCTTACCTATTTCAATAGGCTCTAACCCCACTTCCACCCTAGTGGGCTTATCCGGTGCAAAATTTGGAGTAGTCAAGCCAATGAGCTTTCCATACTGGATGGTTAAACCAAAAATAAAGTAGATTCGAATATTGCGTGTACAAGATTTTGGAACTAATTTCGTGTTACAATCAGAAATTGATTAAATGCTGATATTTCTGTCTTCTGATGTTTTCTCCAGATCTTACATGTACTTGCTACTTTTTGTTCCATTGTAGGCATTCCCAGGATTACGCAGTGACAACAGTCTCATTCAATTTAACCGACAACTAAAGAGATGTGACTATGATTTAATTTCGTGGAGACAAGCCGTAGAGCCTCGTTCTGGCCTTGAACTTAGGAAAGGTTTCGAGTTGGTAGATTTGGATGGTGGAATAGGGTGGGAGCTATTAACATGTATGGTTCGCTTCAAAGCACGCCAAAGAATTAGTGCAAAGACAGCTTTAGCTCATCCTTACTTTGATAGAGAAGGTCTACTAGCCTTGTCCTTCATTCAGAATCTAAAGCTGCAATTCTTTCGGGCTACACAACAAGACTATAGTGAAGCTGCCAACTGGATTGTTCAACTAATGGCAAGATCAGGAACAGAACAAGATGGGGGCTTTACGGAAGCGCAACTTCAGGAGCTTAGGGTATGTATTCGCATGGCATTACGTGAAATCCCTAATTCCTCAATTGAGAAATTTAACTTTTCAAAACCACCGGATCCCAGTGTTGGTTATAAGTGTGAAAATTTCCTAATACACTTCGTTTTTGCATTTGAGATTTACAGGAAATAGAGCCTAAGAAGAAGTCAAGTGCTCAGAGGAATGCTCTTGCATCAGCCCTTCGGCTTCAAAGGAAAATTATAAGAACCCTGAATGAGAGTATCGATGATCTTAGCAGAAAACGGAAAAGCTTGTGGTGGAGCCGATGGATTCCAAGAGAGGAATGAGATCAGTAAATATGTACAAAATAGTTTTAGTACTTTGTCCCTAGAGCTTTACTAGGTTTCATTCTCATCTGACAATGTTAAATATTTTTTGCACATAGACTATTATATATAAAAATTGAATATAATACCCTGCAGTTAACAGTTGATTTTATCTTATACCAATAATAAGGCCTCTTGGCCATTATTTTTTAAAGATTTTATCTGTAGCCTGGTTAAACTGACAGAAACCAAAGGAGAACGTGAATGTGATTGCTTAATTTATGATCGTAAATAAACATTTGTTTCAGACAACAGAAGCAACATTTAATATTCCAAAATCTTGGGCTGTCTCCGAGAAATATTTCACCAATTTTTTTATTTTTTTTTTTTGTTATTTGGTTATTCGGTATTGAGAAGATTCACTAAACTAACTTTTGACTTGTTCTTCCCTAAATGGTCAATGTACTGAGAAAATTTTACTAAAACTATTTTTAAATTTTTTTGCCTGCAAAGTCATCCAAACTTTTTTATATCTAAAAAAAAGAAAAGCAGCTTTCTCTCAATGTGTTCTTTTTAGTAGGGAATGTCATATCATATTAATTTCTTATTTTTCATGCTATGTAGAATAAAACATAAATTAATTTTGAATACAAAAATATTAAGCGTAGTAATTTAATTTTAAGTATATATCAATTTACGTGTTAAGTTGTTTTGAAATGAAGTCTTATTCTCCTAACAAAAATGATTTCCAATTCACTTACTAATTACTTTCAATATAGAAAATATATTTTCTTTTTTATTTTGACAGAAAACTTTTACATTCGTACAAATTAAGTACTTATCTATTAGATGCCTGAATAACAATTATTATGAATGGCTTTTCAAAAAATATATAGTTAGGTGATAGGAGTCCTTAGACTCTTATATAATATATATAAGTGCAAGTTACTTCTTTGTGATACTTTAGAATTCAGATCTATTTGATATCAAGTTAGAGTTACGAATGAGTTATTAGTATTTATTTTTTCAATTAGCATCTTTGATACTGATATACATAAAATTAAATGGCTAAAATTTATTTTCCATGCACAAATTGATTAGTAACTACATCTTAAATCATTCTCTTAGCATAATATGACTTATCAAAATGATTTAGGACTTTTGATATATATTTAAAACTACACAATTCGATTCAATATTTTTGTATAAAAAATTTGTCTAGATTTTACCCTTCATGGCATAATATAATAAGAAATTACTATGACATGAAAAAATATTCAGAAATAACTTTAGTCCGAATCGTTCGAATACTTGAATGATCATTTAGGAGGAAAAAATATCAATAGTGAACGGAATGAAGAACGAAAGTTTATGACAGCTTTTTCGTAAACGTTTTTTAATGAAATCTTTTCAATACTGGAATGACAATATAGAAAATAACTCTGCCAAATAAGGTTAGCTACATGACTACATCCACTTTGAATGTTGGCGGGATCATTCCTAAGAATGCATTATATTGGATGGTTTTAATTTTTGTTCCTTTAATTCATGGTCTTTAATTTTCGTCATTCAACATTTTAAATAATATAAATATAAATAAAAGAAGTAAAAAGATGACAAAACTTGCAAGGCAAAAAGAATTCGTTAGGCATATGTTTGTTGGATATTGAGTGAATGAAAAAAGATGGTTGGAAAGTTAAATGGACTTTGTACCACATTGGTAGAATAGAGGAAATTGTAACACTTTAAATATGAAAGTGTTATTTATAGATTTGTAAATTGTTAATAAATTTATACTCCGTGGTACAACCTCGCGTGCTTGCGCAGGGGGGCTGCAAATCCAGGGTTGTACAGAAGCCAAAATTAGTTTAACTCGTGTGTAGGCGCGACCTCTTGTCTTTTCCTTTTCAGTTTGATTGTGAGGCTATTTCAGTGCAAAACAGGCTTCACCTTTCCGTTGTATCCTGGAAAACACAATCCTCGGAAGTTCTTTTACTGGTTGTTTCTATTGTTTCTCTCTGGAAATAACAATGTTATGCTTTACAAGGCATAAGTTCAATTTTAGAACATTACACCATAAAAAGTTTTATATATTGGAATTATGTCTTATAGAGCATAACATGTAGCAAATTTTTTTTTGCCTCAAGCATAACTTGTGCCTTGGGCATAAGTTCAGTCGTATGAACTTCTTTATGCAAAATGGTTCTAAAACTGAACTTATGCCTGATAAGGCATAATTCGTATGTTGGAATGTTATATAAAATTTAGAACATTATACCTTACGAAGTTCGTGTACTAAATTATTGGTAATATGAATTTCTTGAGGCATAAAGTTTTGAAATTGAATTTATGCTTTGCAAGGCAAAAAGTTCTATAACTAAAGTTACGTCAACTTATGCCTCGTATGGCATCACTTGTGCCTTAAGACATGAGTCAGTTTTAGAACATTATGTCTTAAAGAAGTTCATACACTGAAGTCATCATGAACCAAAGGCATTTGTCCATTAATGAAGTTAGAAGCTTCCGACTTGAGTAAGATCATTTGGCGATAAGCTCTCGTCCGGCTCCAATTAATTAAAGATTAGAGTCATCTTATCTCTAATACTACCTAGAAGAGTAGAGGAGCATTTTAGGAATTTGAGGTATCACTCTTATTTATATAGTAACGTCCCTAGTCTTAACTTGTGCTTTGGGGGGAAGTTCAGTAATATGAACAGAGCCTTGAGCCATAAATGAGTAGTATGGACTTATGCATTATAGGTCAAAAGTTTAGTAGTATGAAATTGTGCCTTATAGGCATAATCTGTGCCTGGAATTTTTTTTTTTATATTAAAGGTAAAGGTTTGCCTTGCAAATTAGATAATACTAAACTTATGCCCCTTTAAACATTCATTAAAAATATTTATTGTGATGACCCTCTTGGTCATTGATGGTTTTATGCATTTTTTTACGACTCTTTCTTGGGTTATTTTTGGTCTGTGGAGATGAGTGACGTGGTTTTCGTGGTATCCAGTCGATGTTCGAACGTTTTTATTTTTGAAGCCTAAAAAGTTGAAATGATCGATTTTAGTCAATAATCATGAAAGATCGATCTAGAATAGAATTTTAATAATTTCGTTAGATCTTAAAGGTGATTTTTGGGTTAGTGGGACCTTTGATTTGGGTCCCGAGGCGTTAGGCCCATTTCAAGTACTTGGTTAAAAATTTTGAAATATAAAATAAATAATTGACTTTGATCAATATCAAATAACTCAATCGCAATTCAATGATTTTGTGAGTAGATATCGTTTTCAATTAGGCAGTGTAGCCATTACTGTGTCTATTTTATTTGAAAAAAGTGGCTTATAGGAAATATTAAAGTAAAATAATGGCCAAGTATCAAGCTATTTAAAAAAAAAAAATTGAAATTTAACATTGTCACCACTTAATATTTTAAAGATCTTAAAATAAAAAATCTAGGTAAAGATTCTATAATGTCCTAAAGAGGATTTTTAAGGCACCTCAAGAACATTCTAACGAGTTTTACCAATTTTTCTAACTCTCTTAAAAATCAAGTCATTTTGAATAGGTTCTAAAATAAATAAAGGTTGATTGTAAAAACAAATGTGTTTCATCAAATTTGTAAAACATGTCACTCAAAAAGTTATTTGGTTTAAGTCTTGAATAAAGGTTGGAATATTTGCAAACACCTTTTACAATGAAAAGTTTTATTTTCGCAAGCATTCATCTAGATTTTGCAAAATGAAATTAAAAGACAACTCAATTTTAAAACTAATTAGTAGATTACCCAAGTGTGGGAGTGGAACTTAGCTTTAAGACTAGATGAATTGATTATATCACGGCTTATGCTCTAAGTTCATGAATGTATGAGAAATTTCTTCATTTGACTTCTAAAAGACATTCTCAGACTTTCACAATTTCCTTTAATCAATATTAGCCTAGTTTGCCTAAACCGCAAAGGGAATTTTTTTTATAACTTAAGAAATCACTTGATTTTAAAGGTAAATATTTTGACTGAATTATTTTAGTCTCTCCCTTAACAGATCCGAGTGAATTTTTTTAGAAAATAAGACAAAATAAGTGAAACGTAGAAATGGATACACACAGGGGATTCGTTTTTGGATTAAGTCGTAAATTAGTCAATACAAACAAACAACAAGACATACAACCAAAACATAAAGGAGAGTCGAGGAATAGGTCCAATTCTTCAATCTATTTTCGAACTTGAATGAGGGTCAACACTATGCATGGGTATTTAGTCCACTTGAATGCAGGGAACGAGTCCAAATAGGACTCGAGAGAATTCATGCAAGAAATAGGAAGAAAAGAATTAGTTTATCACCTTAAAGTAAATATTAAACGACAAATTTCAAACCAAATACAACTCATACAAAACTCAAACTAGCATAGTAAAAACACACAGTTTCAGGCCTAAAAGCAGGCTCATTTTGAATCGAAAACAAGTTGTAGGACTAAATAACGAGAACAAAATTCTTTTAAGGAATCTACAATAAGCCTCATAAAAATCAAGGGTCTAATTGAAACTTAAAGGAGCCAACAAATGCCTCCTTATCATATTTAGACAAATTACAAGTAACCAAACGAAACCATGATCAAGACTGCCCTTTACAGGTCCAAAGAATGAGAAAATAAAATTTGACTGCAACTTAATAGGAACAAACAGACTCAAATATCAACCAATCAATCATTTACCGAGCTAATTCAAGGACAAAAAGGAACTGGATCGTTTGGATAAGAATGGAGGTCTGTTAACAATGTTTTGGGAGAAAAAGGGAAGACACGGAAAGATGATAATACAAATCATTCAATACCTCTTCCACATATAATCAAGAGAGTGTCCCTCTTCGCTATTTACTTAATAATTCAACCCAACAAACTCTATTTGTAAGCTAATCAAATAGTAGCCGTAAAGCCAAGTGAGCAGGTTCATAAGTAAAGTGATAAGAAATTTATAAGAAAATATCAGATTTTATTATTAAGCGATATTGCAATCAATATCGAGCATAATAGTGGTTTCATGTTCAGCGCACGATAAAACAAGGGAAAATTTAGTTCAACATATTGTCTCTAACAATTACAAAACTATTTGCATGATACATAGTAAAAAGAACTAAAATCACCAAGAGTTGAACTTTTCAAATGTCGGTGTCTTTCAATTGTGAAACAGAAAGAAGTCATGTTTCCAAACATCTGAGAACTTAGACAAAGAAGATGGAATGTTGACAGATTTCTCCAACATAAGATCAATTAAAACTTATTTGGGGATGGGGATGGGGATGGGGATGGGGGAGTGAATATGTCATTCTTTTCTACTTATAGAATATGTTGAAGAAACCGTAATTTGCTGCACTTTTAGGCAATTCTGCCGAAGACAAGTGTTCAAGCAACATTCACAAGAAATATAGAAGACCAAATAATAGCAGCAGAAAACTCTTGACATCAGTCACAAACCCTCAAGAAACTGAATACTTTAAAAAAACAACTCCAGAAGCTACTGGTTAAGCAATTTTTTTTGTTAACAGGCTATCCACCTATAATTTGTGAGGGTAGCATACACATCAAATAAAAGGAAAATCATTTACAACTAAAGCTAGGTATGTTCCTTAATAGGCTTTGTTTTGGGTGATGGTAAACACTTTTTTTTAAAAAAAATATGACAAGTATCTCATAAACCTGTATTTAATTGTAATAGCAAGAAGAAAATTTTAGCAACTTTAATATGGTAACAGACCACAACTACATAATCACATTAAGCTTGTTACTTATAGTCAAAAATTATTTAAATACCTGAAGAATACGTTTTAAAAGAAAAGCATGAACTTGTAAACCGGAAAAGGGAAAGTTATGTTGAAACCAGCAAGGACTATGCTTACATGAATCGTCTAAAAAAAAAAAGAAGCACCAGAGAACAAAACAACACTCCGGAAATGAATAAGACGCAGACATTAAACACAAAATTTTACATTTGACTAGTAAGAAAATGATAGAACAAAAATGGATGAAGCATTTTACCTTCTAGCCATTCTTAAGATTATACCATTCTATTAATCCTTAAGCAGACTTATGCATGATTGAAAGAGTGAAATACTTGAATAAAGGCTAGGTTGATTCTCTATAACGGGACAGAGATAGAAATCAACTTCTAAAACGTCATCCTATGCTCTAAACCTTCTGCAGATATCATATTTGGACTATAATACATGCATAGCTGTCTAGTTATGTAGCAAACCATAAAACTGCTATTATAGCAACGAAAACCAATTTAGGAGTAAATTGCTGCACACGACATTTGAAATTCTACTACAAACCTTATGGCTATTAGGTAAGGGGTAGTCTTTAGGTCTTGAAATAAGATATAGGACCTTAGAGCTATTATTCTTTAGCACACAAATGTCATACTTATCCCAAATCGGGTATCGGAACATAGCCAAACCAAAGCAACAGTAAACAATAGAGACTAGCCATTCACATTATAACACCTGGAAAATCAGCTAATTGCAAAGTTACAATATTCAGACCATTTTAATCTTATTGAATTTTCCATATAAACCTCAAATGCCCCATATTTGCTGGTTCTAAAAGTTAGCGGAGAAAATAATATCATGTTTATAAGAGGAGGTCAAGAGCGCTAATTGTAGGATGTGTAAGGGTAGAGCGAATGGGCCAGATGGGATTCCAATGGATTTTCGAAAGAGCTCTTGAGGGGCAGGTATCGCATGACTAACCAAGTTGTTTAACGTCATTTTCAAGATGACTAAAATGTCTGAAGCGTGGAGATGGAGTACAATGATCCCTTTATACAAGAACAAAGGTGACATCAAAAATTGCAACGATATCAAGTTGCTAAGTCATACAATGAAGGTATGGGAAAGGGTAGTGGAGTTGAGGATGAGGAAGATGATTACTTTCTGAGAATCAATTCGGATTTATGCTGGGACACTCAAATACGGAGGGGGTACATCTAGTTAGGAAATTGGTGGAGCAGTACAAGGAAAGAAAGAAGGACTTACACATGTTATTCATTGATTTAGAAAAGGTTTACGACAAAGTTCCAACAGAGGTTCTTTGGAAGTGCTTGGAGGCTAGAGGTGTTCCTGTAACGTACATTAGGGCGATTATTGATATGTACGATGGAGCCAAGACTCGTGTAAGAGCTGTGAGAGGAGACTCAGATCATTTTCCTGTTGTCATGTTGCACCAAGGATCAACGCTTATACCCTTTCTATTTGCATTGGTAATGGACTCTTTAACGCGGGAAATTCAAGGGTGAGGTACCTTGGTGTATGCTGTTTACTGATGATGTAGTTTCAAGTGACGAAACCCGTAGAGAAGTTAATGTTACGTTGGAGGTTTGGAGAGACTTTTGAGTCCAAAGGTTTAAATTGAGCAGGTCAAAGACAGAATATTTGGAGTGCAAATTCTGTAAGATGGAGCAGGAGGAGGACGTGATAGATGAAGTTGGATACTCAGGCTATCCGTGAGAAATATAGTTTCAAGTATCTAGGGTCTATGATTCGAAAAAATAGAAAAATTGATGAGCATGTTTCCTATTGTTTTGGTGCGGCGTGGATGAAATGGAGCCTCGCATATGGGGTCTTGTATGATAAGAAAGTGCCCCTTAAACTGAAAGGTAAGTTTTACAGAATGCAGTTAGACCCGCTATGTTATATGGGGTAGAGTGTTGACCAGTTAAAGATGCACTCTTGAGTCTAAAAGGTTTAAATTAAGCAGGTCCAAGAGTGAGTATTTGACTGCAAGTTCTGTGAGGTGGAGTAGGAGGAGGACGTGATAGTGAAGTTGGTTACTTAGGCTATCTGTAAGAAAATAGTTTCAAGTATGTGGCGTCTATGATTCAGGTTAATGATGAGATTAATGAGGATGTTTCCCATCAAATTGGTGTGGCGTGGATGAAATGGAAGCTCGCATTTGAAGTCTTGTATAAGAAAGTACCCCTTAAACTGAAAGGTAAGTTTTCTATGTTATATGGGGCAGTTTGTTGACCAATTAAAAATGCTCACATTCAGAAGTTAAAGGTGGCATAAATGAGGATGTTGCGACGGATATATGGATTTACTAAATGTATTAGAATCCGGAATGAGGTTATTAAAGGCATGGTAGGAGAGAGTGTAGTGGAAGATAATATGTGGAAGGCGAGATTGAGATGATTCAAAGATGTGCTTAGGAAGGATACAAAAGCCCCAGTTCGAAGCTGTTATAGGTTGGCAAGGGATGGGTTTAAGCGAGGGAAAAGTAGACTAGAAAAATATCGGAGAGAGGTGATATTACAGGATTTGAAGAAGTTACAGTTTACTGTAGGTTAGTAGATTTGGGGTTCAGTTTTTTTGGGTAGTAGGCTTGTTGTGGCAGGGACTTAGGATCATAGTATCATAGGTGCAGAGTCTGACTCCAAGAGTTTTGAATAAGTTTGTTGCTTCATGTAGTGTGAGTTGACTAATATTTGTTGATGGCCTTACTTTTGTTATCTTATTGTGTTTTTCTTTACATTATGCCGTGTCAGTATATTAGGTTTTTCTTATATTTTATATCTTATAGTCTATTTTATTTTATATTTTTATATTGTATTGTCTTGAGCCGGGGGTCTTCTGAAAACCTCTCTACTTGACTCCTAGGTAGTGGTATGGACTGCGTACGTTCTATCCTCCCCAGACCCCACGGTGTGTGGGAATATACTGGGTATGTTGTTGTTGTTTATAAATAATAACATCATATACAATGCATCTAGACCAACCGTTTTTTGCTTAAGGTAAAACTATAGCAGGCAAAAGGCTGAATTAGTTAAGCATTACGTAAAACCCCAGTCACATAGCATATCACCTTTCTTCATTACTTCCTATTTATCGTTCAATTTGGAAGCAAACGGTGAGCAAATGCCAGCAAAACTCATACCATGCCAAGAAAAGATACGGCTAGGTCTATTCTTTCCAAATAGGGATTTATACATAGTCCACTTCTATACTATAGAGACAAGAAATCCCAAACCACAGTCACTGAGCATTCACACCCTTTGGCACACATATCAAGTTCTATTGGGTTCAAATATACTTATACTTGAAACAATGAATCTTGAAATCATTCAACAACAACAAATACACACTATGAGATACAAGCAATCAAACCAGATATCCAGTTGTGCACATAACTGGTTCAAACCATAGAGAAGAAAAGGGAAGATGAAAGACACACTTGTTAAAAAAATCAATAGTTTAGGACTTTGACATATAAGTTACTACACCCCTTATTTAACCAATTTAAGGATACACATGATAAAAAAAAAAACTCTAAATCAGGCAGCATGCAGAGACAGCATCAGATAAGACTCAAACCTCACTAAAATAGGTCTTAGAAAATCCCTTATGTGTCAGTATGTGCTTAGAACTCCGTCTACGTCTACACCTATTCATTCTATCCTGTTTGACACTCCAACAGCAAGAAACACAGCTTTACAACTTCAGTCATTCCATAGGAAAAGCTAACAACACATACACATATGAAATAATACAAACAGGCTTTACCTAACCATATGAATATGCTCATTAGACCAGCTATCAAACAGCTATGGTTTCACTTTTCTCTTACTATTTATATTTTTTTTAATCAACAATATATAAAGCATGTGCGTACAGAGAAGGAAGGAAATCCAAACTTTAAACCAAGCTTGGGCAAGCTGCTGCTTAACGAAAACAATCAAACATGGATAAAGCTTCCATAACCGGAACACAGGTGATTTTGGACATGTATTGAACATGAAACTCACACACATAAGCAAGCTTAAGACACAACATGGACCGAAACTTAGCAGCACCCAATTTAACCATGAAAACAACATAACCAAAACAATTCTTGACTGAGAGTAGCCCTATGAATTAATTTTAACCTTAAACAACATGTTTTCCTTTTCAATGCACCTATTTAATTGCTAGACAGCAAACATCAAACAAATAAAAGATAAGTAAAAATGAGTGTTTTTACCTTTTTAAAGGCAGCAAACTGGGAGGAGGAGAGTTGAGGGTAAAATTTTCACTAACTTTCAAGATAAAGAAAAGAGCCTTAAATCAGAATTTCCTCTCCAATCTTAAATCCTCCCATTATACATACGTAAGGCACCTTCAATGTCGTGAGGATTTTAGATTCACTCGAATTTTACCCCGTTTTTTATTTATGAATTTTTCAAAACTGAAACTTAAGGCTATCTAAATTGACCCTTAGAATTTCTCAAACCTAGCCGCCTCCGAATTCCAAACTTATATCCTCCGAATCCCACTTGAATAGTGATATAAGCTGGGTTTTTGTAAAAGGGAATTTAGGGTTAGAAAAGAGGGGGGAAACGGGTAGATTAGAGAATTTTTAACTACATAAATGTGACACCTGTCACAATCACACACAAAACGTAAGGAGATCGCAAAATGAAAGGCTGGAAATGAACTTAGGGTTTGGGCGATTTCAAAATTGAAATCTGATTCCCACCAAAACCAATAAAAATCTCCCAAATATGTACGAATTTAGCGAGAAATACGGAGATAAAAAAGGAATTTTACTATTAGACGGAGACACCTATTGATTCTGGAAGCTTCTCGAATCTGGACATCTTTGCAAGTTCGTACAATTGACAGAAAAATGGATGGATTTTGAGAAATTTAACACTAACTTGAGCCTTCGGAGTCGTTTATAGATGTGGTTGACGGAGCTCGGGTGAATTTGGACAGAGCTTCACTGAGTTCTGTTTGTGTTTAGAGAGGAGACGAGGAAAGAAAAAAGATGAGGGTGAGTAGAGATTGTTGGATGCGTCCTTTAGGCGCGTGGGAGGGAGAGGGGTAAAATGATTTGAGTGTGTTTAATTGCTGAAGGGAGTAATTGAAATGGGAAATTAGGCCGGGTCATAAATTTAGGATTGGGCTCCAATATTAGTCCAAATTGGGCTGAACTTGAAGAAAAGAAGTCCAAAATTTAGAGGTTATTGAATTAATAAAATAGCCCCTTGCAAATTTAATTAATTAATTGAGATTTTAATTAAAATAAAATTTAAAATAATTATTTTACAAAGGTCCTTGAGTTTATTTATAAAAATTATCAATCTTGACTTAATTTCAATTGATTTTTAAAAATAGTCATTAGAATCGTTTTAAATAAAATATTTTTCTGAATCATAAATAACTATTTAATTTATTTAAAATCAAAAGCTCATAATAATCAAATAGGGAAGGTAAAAGTTAAGTGTCAACAACTGCCCCTTTTTTAATTGAGGGTTAATGAAAGAGTTTCTTGGTAAAGGAGATTTGATAAACTAAATTTTTACTGACCGTTCAGTTTATCTCTTGAAAAAAAGGGTTATGGTGTGGATTTTGAGGAATTATAGATGGAACCCGATATCGAGTTTCCTATATATCTCAGTTTATATGAGAACGGATGTCATTTGTAGTTCAATATGCTAGATCTAAGCATGACTTTCAAAGATTTTACAAGTTATTCTGATTTTGGATTATGGTATGACTAGTAGATTGTGGGATGAAAGAGTTGTAAGGGTTTAGAACGCATCGGAATTTTTCATACAAAGCCCATCCACCCATCTTCTCTTGGTCCTCTTTCCAAATAAAGGAAACATCCTTGTTTATAAATCGGTCAAGGAGACGACTATAGTGCTAAACTTTTTCATAAAGCGACGATAAAAACTTACCAACCCATGAAAACTACGAACTTCAGTAGCATTTGTGAGGGTTGTCCAAGATTTTATGTCTTTAATATTTTCCTTATCTACTTTGACACCCTTCGCACTTACAACGAATCCAAGAACCACTACCTTCCCTACGCTAAAGGAATACTTTTTGAAGTTAGGATATAATTTATCCTTCAATAAAATGTCAAAAACTTACCTCAATTGGTGTATATGATCTTCTATGGATTCTCCATATACTAGTACATCATCAAAATAAACTGTGACACACTTGTTATCAAGGGCTTCAAGACATGATTTATCAACCGTATGAATATGCTAGGGGCATTGGTCAAGCCAAAGGGCATGATTAGCCACTTATACAAACTAATTTGGTCTTGAAAGCCATCTTCCATTCATCACCTACTTTTATATGGATTTGGTAATACCCACTTTGAAGATCAATCTTGGATAAACACTTGACCTTTCAAGCTCATCTAACATATCATCCAACCGAGGTACAGGATGTCGGTACTTGACAGTAATTTTGTTGACCGCCGGACAATCAATACACATTCTCCAAGTACTATTCTTTTTGAGGAACAAGTATCATAGGGATGGCATATGGGCTAAGGAACTCTTTGATCAACCCCTTTACAAGGAGCTATTCCACTTGACTTTAGAGCTCTTTGGTTTCTCCTGGGTTGCTTCGATAATTAGGACTATTGGGAATTTGGGAACCCGAAATAAGATCAATTTGGTATAGTATTTCTCTTATAGGTGGAAATTCACTCGACATCTCCTCCATAATTAGAGCTTCATATTCCTGCAAAAGAGAAGAGATGATAATAGGCAAATTGCTAGTATCATGGTTAGCATTTAATAACAATTGTGTGTTGATAAGGCACACTATGAAGTGCCCCTCATCAACCCCTTTTAAGCACTTGTTCGGTTTGGCCACCATGCACACCTTCTTTGTCTTGGCCAACTCTTGATCCTTTAGGGTCTCACTTCCTTCCCCTACCTCTATCACATTTGTTTTCTCCCAAAGCTCATTTATAAGCCAATAGCTTTCACTCACTTGATAAAGATTCATTGGTGTAAGAATATGCTTTCGGCCCTCAAATACAAAGAAGTATTTATTGGCCCCGACCTTGATGTGTGACGTCTCTATCAAATTTTTATGGCCTCCCAAGTAGTGGTGACATGCTAGCATTGACAGAATATCACATATGAGCTTATCATAGTAGTGACCAATGCTAAAACTTGAGGTTCACTTACTTGAGGACTTTTATTTCACCGCTTTCATTAAAATATTAAAGTTTGTATGGATTAGGATGCCTTTGTAAGAAATTGCAAATTTTCAACCAAGGAATGACTCACCACATTAGTGCAAATTCCTCTATCAATAATCAATACAAAAACTTTGGTTATGACCTTGCACCTAGCTTGAAAGAAATTCTCCCATTAATCAAGCTCTTCCTTTGCAATCACTCTCATAATTTGCCTTACTATACATGACAAGTTGACATTCACTTGCAATTGCTCCTCATCATCACCTAGTATTAGAGGCCTTATCTTCCTTATTAGCCCACCAAAAGTAAAGCTCTTTGTCACAACATCTTCTACCTCATATGTGGATCCATCCTCCTCTTCACCTTCTTGCTCTTCACCACTATCTTCCCTACCTTGTTTATCTTTGCTATCGATTTGGTACCTTTCTCAAACAACCACAATTGACCTTTGATTAGGACACTCACTAGAAATGTTCCCCTTTCTTGAGATGGAAATATTAAATAGTAGAAGTTCTAGGGAAGTTAGGTTTAACATTATTACCTTCCCTTGGTTTGAAGTCTCTTTTAGGCTTGAAGTCAATCTTCGTTTGTACCTCATTTTCTCCAACTTTAGAGGTATACAGGAGGTGGATGATTTCCACTTCTCATTACCTTTACCCCAAGAAATAGAAGTGTTTTTGGTCTTGTAGGATTTCTCCTCCTTTAAGTCTAACTCCACCTTGTTAGCACCATAAAAGGCCGCATTCAAGTCATCATAGTGTTTGAGTCTCTTGGCCTTCCCTATGTCACTTATCATCCCATTTTTAAACCTATCACCATATTCCACATAAGCTCTTCTGATTTGGCCTTTATTCGTAAGCTTTCAAACTCATCATAATAATCCTCTAAGCGCTTTACCCCTTGCGAAATTGTTGGACCAAGGGTGGTTCACAAAATTTTCCTTCTACGTTTTGATTGACGACTAAAACATTAAG
>JBDJHY010000014.1:8290842-8301441 GCA_039654485.1 Withania somnifera | reverse complement strand
GGCCAGTTTTTAGAATCATAAAAAGAAGTTCTGAATATAGTTAGTGCTAACGATGACAACGTTAATTTTGTAACAATTTTGTACCTTAGCTTGACAACCATACCACTGATGGGAGAGTTACACGTTTTGCATGCGAGTTCGAGTCCCTCTAGGGACCCTGCCGATCTGGGTCTTTATGCTTAAAGCATGATACTTAGCCCATGGGAGGGGTATAAAGGGGAAATAGTGGTGTATGGTTTGAGTCCTCCGTGAGTTCTTCTCGATTCGTGACTATCCAAAAAATGGAGCATGTCAATGCTTGGTTTTGAGGTATGTGGTCAAGTCCTCCATGGGTCCTTCTCGATTCGGGACTATCCCAGAGAGGGAACATTTCGGTACTTCTATACATGGCATATATTTTAAGTCCTCTACGGGTTCCTCTAGTTAGAGGATCATCCTAGAGAGGGAACATACCGGTAATTTTCTGTGCTTCCACAGCCCTCTTTACTCGGGACTATCCTAAAGAGGGTGCATGCTAATGAGTAGTTGCACTTCTTTTACACCCTTCTTGATTCAAGATCATACGAGATACGTATCTCGGTTTGGTTGATTACTTCTCTTATCGTTTTACTATCACCTCAATAGCTACATTGCCGACGTTATACCTACTCTATTAATCCCTACTTATACGGGTTACTTGGGGATGACAAGTACGTGTTACATGTGGGTACGGTTCTCTTATAACGTCAGCTAATATTGTACACATTGATGACTATTTACCCTTTCCCTATACTTATTAGCTATTACTATAGTGCCTCTTTGGGGTTATTTATTATGTGTTGTCACTCTACTTGCTTTGATTTGTATTTATCTTATCTATGTTTACTGATGCCTAGTTGGCCTATTATTCCTATTGGGTACCCGTGGTTTTGGAATGTTGTACTTTTACATCTTTTCCTGATATAGGTAATGGCACGAGTTATTTGGACGGACGTGATTAGGACATTAGCTGATGTTATTCCAAGAGATTCAGTGACTGGTTGGAGTACTTGCTGACCAGTTTTCCTTTCTGTGCTAGAATCATCCTAATTGGGTCTTGGATAACCATATGATGTAGTATTTTCCCCTTGAGGGTTGTATTCTGTACTTCATGTATATAAATGCTCTATAACCATGACACCAGGTTTTGGGATTTTTTTCATTATGTATTTGTTTTCGTGTCTTTTATTTAGATATTTTCCCTTTGTATATCTTTCTTTTAGTTTTCTTGGGTTCTTGCTACCTGACCGTCACTACTCGCTCCAGACCGGGATTAGGCTTGGCTACAAATGAGGTGCAGATGACATCACAACTCAACTTTTGGATCATGACAATTACATTTAAAAATCAAGCCCCAAAAAACTAAGCATATGTATCAATGAACTAACTCCCCATACCTTAACCCTAAAATAAAAACAAAAACTACACTCATATTATGGAGAGGTGATAGGGTGATGATATCGGTAATGTCCAACTGAAAAAACAACATCCAGGCCCTTAAAATATGATAAATACTATAGATATCAGTATCCGACGTTTTTCTGTCATTAGACAAATCCCAAAATAGACGATTTAGGTCATTTCGAAGTACAAGCACATTGTAGTTGGTCATGTATGGTTGGTAGTGCTGGTGGCAGTGACAATTGGTTCTTGATGTTGCAACAATATTATTATTGTTGTTGAAATTTCTGGCTGTATTTTTCTCTTTAAAGAAAAAGAATGAACATGAAAGTTTAAGTTACTTTAGTAAGTGGGTGAGTGAAGTAGATAGGGGTAGTTATTTGATTTTAAAGACCCCTATCATCAATGGTGAATTAATATAGGTCATTGATTGAGTGACCTGGAAATATAAAGTTCTATAATTGATGTATAATTATGTTATCGAAAAACCAAATTAATTGATTCATCGGCTATTTAAGAATAACCAGTTATCTATAAATATAACATTTCAATTGATTATACTTATGTTTAAGCGGTTGATTATCAAATATTCTTTTAATTAAAGAATTTATTATTATAAACTAAATGTATAGAGTTATATCGATGACTAAATGTTCGATAATATATTGCTTGCACAGTTTATAATAACAAGTAAAGTTGATAACTGGCAGTAATTTGATAAAAACTAATTATATTAGCTTAGAGAAAAATAAAAATACTTCAAAATTACAAAAAAAAAACAAGGTTTATGCTATTTTTTATTCAAGCTACAAGTTAATTTTTTGTGGCCACTTCTCTTGTAAAGTTAACACTTGTTCCTTTGTCTAGGCCTCTTAACGGGTTGCATCACAACGTGAAAGCGTCTCATTCTCTTTCTTCCTCTTTGGGGTATGTAATAGAGTGGAAACAGATTAAATTTTAGTTTCTCTTTTGAAACAACCCATTCTGACTCCAAAGGAACTACATATATAGTTCCAGCATATGTACTAAAAAAATGTTCAACTCGATAGGCAGGGAGAAATTCATAAATGCTTGCACTATATTCATCTCCGAACTTCAATCTCAGGGATTCCATGACATGGGGACATGAGATTTTACTAAGTCAAACTTTCTACAAGAAAAAATTCTTTCGAGTAAATTGACCTTGGCAGTGGGGCCACTTCCAATTATGTTGTAGTTGTTGGCATCCTTGTTTATATTGGTCAAATGTAATTTTTTGACCCCTGCCATGTATGATAATTTCAATCGTAGGGACAAAATAAGTGGTGAAATTTACCATCTCAGATTTTAGATTTCTGAATTTTTTAGAAAATCTTTTCGCAATGACACTGCATAAGGCAGCAATTGGATACTCCCTTTCTACCGTCAATATTGTATTGATTGACTCCACAATGCTTGTGGTTATCACATTATACCTGTTTGCAAGAAAGTGTGACCTGATCAACTTTTCAAATCCAACATCCAACTCAAGGCACTTGGATGCTTTGCGGTATTTTTTCTTGAGTTCAATAAAATATTCGGCAAACCTCTATAATTATATGTTGTAGCAGCATCGTAGAACAAATAGAGACAATCGCTATAGTAAAAATTCTTCTAGTGGTTATAAGTTACATGCCTCATGCAAACTTCATGGTAAGAATGCCTATAAATATTGTAAACAACATTGTTGATGCTCTTATGCCTGTCAAAGATTATGCATAGACTAGGTTTATTGACAATAATAGATTGTAACTTCTAGAAGAAGAAGGTCCAAGACATATTGCACTCCTTATCCACAATTTAAAAGGCAATTGGATAAATATGTTTTTCTGTATCTTGTTATACAACAGACAATAACACACCTTCATACTTATCATAAAAATGTGTGCCATCAACGGCAATTACTTTTCTAATGTGGGAATATTTCTGAATGCAAGTTTCGAAAGCTATAGGGCAATACATCGACCTCTGATCTTCAATATTTAGCCTAATGGTAGTTACACTGTTGGGAAATAATGAGTGTGAAAATGTTAGAAAAATCCAACAAGCAAGCATAATTGTACTTTGAAGTCCCCCTAGCCATATTCGTGGCCATTACACTTGTGTACCAACACCTCCAGTATGTTGCATCACAATGCAGCTCTTTGAAAATAGTCCTCCAAATTTTATTTTATTTGTTGTTGATATAATCATTCTTCAATAGTGAGTCAATGAGAGTTGATGAGGTATTTTTATACTTGTCCATGATGTTGTCAACATAACAAGTGTCATCTCCTACTATCGGTAGATGCAAAACCTATCAAAGTTGTCGTACTTTTAGCCTACAGTATCCATCCACAGTTATAACTTTTGTATTCCACATTGTAATAGGCTAAATAACTTTTCAGAGTATTATAATATAAGGGTTTCTTCACCGAAGCATAATTTAATTGCAACTTTAAAATTCCTTTCTTTCAAATATTTGTCAATAATAAAACTAGTTCCATCAGAGAAGAATTGGGTAGGTTGTGATGTGCATTCTATTCAAAACCACTATCACCTTCTTCTTGAGAACTTTTAGAAGAATCTGAATACATTGGTTGATTATAAACTCGCTCATCATCCAATAAATTTTTATAGATTGGTGAATGCGGTGGAGGTGGGAGTGTTACGGCTGATATCGAAGCTCCTCCTTGAGACCTCTCCTTAACACCTACACTTAGGATATGCCTACAACCATCAACCACAACATCAAACATATAAAAAGAAACATGTATATCATTATTTACGTAAGAAGCATATATTTTTCCCTTTCATTCATCAAATAACTAAGGACAATGTCACTAGGATCACAAGTTAATTCGCCATATTTCATTACGCTAGTAACCATATCGTTATACGAACTATTACGAAGGAGGAAAATAGGAACTGCCACCTTAAAAAAGACATTCAATTCCAACATTTTGTAGTTTCCTCTCATTACCTAAGATGTCACCAGCAACCACAATATACTCTAAATATGATATAATAAATAATCTAATAAGAGGGATGGGTTGGTGCTTGAAAGAATGGGTCTACGAACAGTAATAAAATTAGGATATATTGAGATCAATAAAAACCTCACCTACTACGAATGGAGTATTAGTGTTAATGAAATTGTTTAGAAGCTGTAGGAATTGCAATGACGGTAAAGAAGTTGAAAAAGAAGAATCTTGAAAGCTTGGGAGTGACAATGGGAAAAACAAAATCTACCTATATTGGCCAAATTCTTAAAAGTTTGAAGGTGACAATTGTTTTCCTTGACTAGATTCAATGAAGAAAGTATGAAAATTATCCAGAAAAAGCTCACATGATCGAATCATTTTTGGCGGAAACGGAGGCAACAAGCAAGTAGATCGTAATTTGAGATCTGCTTTTCTATTTTATTTTTTAGATAAAATAAATAGGGTATTAAATGGTAGGTATCAAATGAGGTGATGATTGGGAGGAGATTTTTTTGAATTGGTTGAAACTTGGGGGCTAGAAATAATGGATTTTGGAGTTGTGATAATGATGACATAAATGGTGGGTATATGGAAAAGGATTTAAAACTTGTGTATATGTAGGGCTATTCAAAAACGAATCGAAACCAATAATCTGAACCGATAATTTTGTCATTGGGCTATTGGTCTGGGTATCGGATTAAAAAAATTAAATTATCAATTATCGGGTTAGGTCTCGATTTTGATACATTTCCTATGGGACGGCCCGATTACCCAATAACCTATTGCCATACATTTTTTAATACCAGTGGTCCATGCATACCATCCACACCTTGACCCTTTCGTTAATTCTCATATCCCTGGCCCAACATCTAATCTGGCCCAAAAGTCCTTTGGGTTTAAGTATTTTTTATTATTTTAAGCTGGTATATTTTTCCCTTTTTTTATTTTTTTGTTGGTTTTATTTTTCTAACCCTTTTTCTAGTTTTGGATTTTTTTATGTGATTATTTTTCTTTTTGATTATTTTTTTTAGCTTCGATTTCTAACATATGACCCCAATATGTAAAGAATTGTTGAACATCCCTAGAATTGAGTTTCTAGTAGATATAATTATTTTCTAGTACAGTTTTTATTCTGAGTCAATTTCTCAATGATTATTTTTTATGTTCACACAGTAGTGCTTTCGTGTCTATACACTATACAGCCAGACTCAACTACTTTATTCTCAATTTTGGCATATGGTAAGTTTCTGATTCTCGTATTATTATATGTAAGTTAAATCAAGAAAACGATTATGTGTTTAGGCTTTAGATTTAATATTCACAATTCTTGGTGTCTAAGGTTGCGGTATTTGGCTTTTGGTGTGTATTTTGTTGGCTCTCTATTTGAATATTTTCTTTTAAAAATTTTAGTTTACATTTCACGGTGATATATATGGTTGAACATGAAAATATGATAACTGATGAAGTGGTAGATCCCAAAGTAAAGAAGAAAGGAGAAAAGGGTCTATTCCTTGGGATCATTTTTCTCCAAAAGTTTATTTTGATGGAACTAGTAAGGGTCTTTAAAATATTTTGAAAAAGAGTATTTAGCTGACACAAAAAATTCATGGTACGACGCCATGCTTATTCACATCCATATGTCCAAATGTCTCATAATCTTGATACTAAACAATCGAAATTAGCAATTCAATCGGTTAAAAAGTGTAATAATGTGATGCAGCCCTAGTTCCGTGGAAATTTAATCAAGAATAGTGTAGGAGGGCTTTGTTTCATATGATAATTCTAGATGAACTTTATTTTAGATTTGTTGAAAAGGAAGGTTTTAAGTAATATATGAAAGTGGAACAATCTTTTTACGAATTCCTTCTCGTATATCTGTGACTCATGATTGTTTTTATGTTTTTTATGAAGAAAAACATAAAATGATGGTTGTTTTTTAAGGAAACGCAGCAAAAAGTGTGTATGGCCATTGATAGTTAGACTTCCGTGCAAAGAATCAACTATATGTGCATTACCGCTCACTAGATTGATAAAAAATGGATTTTGCATAAAAAAATTATCAATTTTTTTCTAATTTCAAGTCATAGAGGTGAAGATATGGAAAAAGATATCATTAAATGTTTGCACGAGTGGGATCTGCATTGAATTTGCACAGTTACAGTTGATAATTCTAGTTCAGATAGTGTGTGTGACTGAGTTGTGCTAACAAGTCGGGACCAATCTTATGGGTGGTAATCACCTTCATATGAGGTGTATAGCTTATACTATAGATCTTGTTGTTCAAGATGGCATACAAAATTCAACTGTGCCTATTCAACGAGGTATACATTAGGCAATCTCCTGCTAGGTGGAGGAAGTTCAGAAATGTTGTGAAGATGTAAATCTTGTTAAAAAATTATTATGATTGGATGTTTCTACTAAGATGGAATTCCACTTACTTTATGTTGAATATGGAAATTGAATATGAGACTAATTTTAAATTATGTTGATCCATGGTATTGGCGTGGCACATCATCTTGAGTTTAACGATGTTGTTGAGGATGCAAATCCTGTAGATACACTTTTATGTAGTGATTGAGAAAGCATAAAGAAAATTGCAACATTTCTTCAATTGTTTTTTAAGCTTCCTTTGGAGGTATCTGGATCACAATATGCAATATCAAATTGTCCTTTTCTAGAAATTTGTCAAGTTTTATTTACTTGGAAAAACTGATGTCAAATGAAGACACAATGTTGACAATGGCAAATAATGGATGAAAAATTGGTGAAATATTGGGGTGATATAGAAAAGATGAATAAAGATGCTTTTCACACTTTGTGTTTTGTATCCTAGCTACAAACTTTACCTATCTTGGTTTTAAACTTAAGAAGATGTTTAGGGAGAAAGGGCCTGTTATAGAGAGTAATGTGTGAAAGTACATAGAATCATTGCTTAATGAGTATGTAAATCCTGCTTCAAACGATAAAGGTTCTTCAACACAAGTGGAAGTTTCCAGTTCAACATGTAAACCTATAGGAGATTATGATGACTTCTATGAGGAATTACAGAGATATACATCTGGAAGTGGAGGTCCAAATTCAAAAGTCTGAATTGGGCAAATATCTTGCAGAAGATATTGAAAATGAAAATACATATTTTGATGCATTGCTTTGGTGGAAAGTTAACTCACCTAGATTCTCCTTTCGTTCTGAGATGGCTCGAAATGTGTAAGCCATTCCTAGGTCAAGTGTGGAATCGAAATGTGCCTTTAGTACTGAAGGGCACATTCTTGATTCGTTTAGGAGTTCATTAACTCCTAAATGGGTACACACTCTATTGGGCCTTCAAGATTGACTTCGGAATAAACCACAACCTATAAGTATTGAGGAAGATTTAGATTATCTCGGGCAATTTGAATAAGGTAAAAAAACTATGCATACATCTACTATTGTGAATAGTTTATTTAATATTTTTATTGCTTGAGCCTTGACTTGCTATTGTGATTCTCTATAGATTTTGTCAAACTTGGAAAAGAATCCTGCACTGATGATATGTAGACCCATATATTTGGTACGTTTTCATTCAACTTCAATATTATTTTCATTTCTCATCTTCAAGGTACAACAAAATAGACAAAAATCTCACATCTTTACTTTACAAAATTTCCTTTATGTCTCTTCTATCAAAAAGAATTTAATTTTGATTTATCAATTTTGCACCCATAACCATATTTTTATTGAATTCTCACCCTTTATTTTTCAGGTGAAGGATCTCGATAAGGGGACAATCCTTTTGATGGGTGAACCTAAGGATGGCGTATATGAGTGGTCGACTACATCCTCTTCGGTTTCCTTTCCACCGTTACTTGTATTTTTTAGTGTCAGGACCACTTCATCCGAGTGGCACTCTAGAGTCGGTCATCCATCATTTACTATTATGAGAAATATTTTTTCCAAATTTCCTTTACCATTATCTAGTCCTTTGTCCTTTTTCACCCATTTTAATACTTGTTCATGCAATAAAACTCATAAAATATTATTTTCTTCTTCTACCTTAACCTCATCTCACTCGCTTGAATTTCTCTTCTCTAATGTATGGACCTCTCCTGTTTATTCTTTTAATGATTTTTAGTATTATGTTATTTTTATTGATCACTACACACGATATATTTGGTATTGCCCCCTTAAATGGAAGTATCATGCGTATGATGTCTTTGTGATCTTCAAGGCCTTAGCCGAAAACCAATTCAAATGATAAATTATTACCCTCTATTCTGATAATGGTGGTGAATATCAATCCTTTGATAGTTTTTTATCCACCAACGATATAGCCCATCTTACTACACCACCTCAATGGTTTCTCTGAACGATGTCATCGCCTTATTATTGAAATCGATCTATCTCTCCTTACTCATGCATCAATGCCTTTAACTTATTGGACTTATGCCTTTTCCACCGTTGTTTATTTTATCAACCGTATGCCCACACCTACACTACATCTTCGTCTTCTTTTGAGAAATTCTTTCGGTCTCCACCCAACTATTCTATACTTTGGGTGTTTGGTTGCTTATGTTAGCTGTGGCTTCATCCTTATTCTTAATATAAACTTGACTCTCGTTCCACTCCTTGTGTCTTTCTAGGTTACTCTTCAACAGAAAATGCTATATCTCTCTTGCTCTATTCATTTCTAAGACATACATTTCTCGTCATGTAAAATTTCTTGAAAACTCTTTTCCCTTTACTAATCACGAATCCCATCTAGCTCTCCCCACCCCAGAGATCATTTTCAAATGGCTTTCTCCAGTCCAAAGTTTACCAATTTCTAGTGGCTCACTCAATACGCCTCTAAAAGGGACTTTCTTGTGCCAGCATTCGTCATAAATTGCCCAATATGTCCACTGTCCTTAACCATCAACCCCTACCCATATATTTTCCTTTATTAGAATACAGTTCAATTAATCGTCAAGAAACCATGGTCAATCATTTACTGCTAAACATACATAATTTTGAGGCCTTCTCTGCTTCAACCACAACACAAACCACCCATCCAAATACCTATTTCATGACTACTAGAGGAAAAAACAACATCCACAAACTCCTAACCAAGATGAACCTCACTATAATCATTTCTGAATCATCAAACATTGAGTCTCATTCTGTTTCCTAGGCCGTCAAAGATCCCAAATGAAGACAAGCTATGAATGATGAATTTGATGCTCTTGTTCGGAATAGAACATGGAAGCTTGCTCCATTTACTCCTCTACAGAATATTGTTGGATGTAAGTGGGTTTTTTTTGGCATTAAACGACTTTCTAATGGTTCTATTGACAGGTACAAAGTCAGATTAGTTGTCAAAGGTTTTCATTAATTTCCTGGAGTGGATTATCATGACACTTTTAGTCCGGTTATCAAGCCGACAACAATACAGCTTTTTCTGAGCCTGGCAGTCAACAAAGTCAGCACTTACGATAATTTGATGTTAATAATGCCTTTCTTCAAGGCCATCTTTTCGACGATGTATACATAACCCAGCACCCAAGATTTGTTGATAAAGACAATCCAATAAATGTATGCAAAATAAAAAAGGCTATCTATAGCCTCAAACAGCCCCCATGGTCATGTTACCTAGAACTTCGTCAATTTCTCATTGAGTCTGGGTTCACAAACTCTCATGCAGACACTTCTCTATTCACTCTTCATTCAGGTAATGCTACTATATATCTACTTGTTTATATGGATGACATTATAATCACAAGTAACAACACCAATATTATTCAACGCTATACTGACCTTATGGCATAAAGATTTTCAATCAAAGATCTGGCACTTTGTCTTATTTTCTTGGCATTGAGGTCCTAACCACTTCATACGGCCTAGTACTTACTCAAATGTGCTACATCACTGTCTTCTGACCCAGACAAAGATGATTGGTGTAAAACATGTAGCTACACCACTTACTATAGATGAAAATCTCACACTTCATTCAGGCACAACTCTGGCTGACTGCACAATACAGAACAATTATTGGCAATTTACAATATTTTTTCCCTTACTCGCCCCAACATAGCATATGTTGTTAACAAGCTCTCCCAATTCATGCATCACCCGACGTCTGACCCTTTGAATGTTGCAAAATGACTGCTTTGATATTTTTGTGGCACACTAACTCATGAATTACTCCTTCACAAGGCAAATTCGTTTTTCCTCCATGCATTCTCTG
>JBDJHY010000014.1:8267614-8279977 GCA_039654485.1 Withania somnifera | reverse complement strand
CGAGCAAATCATTTTGGTGGAAAACGAAGGCAACAACCAGCTGTTGCATTTGTTTTTTTTTTTTTTTTTTTTTTGGATAAAATATAGAAAATATGATTCTTCATACCTTGTTCAGCTTGAGCATATATGCCATGTGGAAGATAGTGACTCCATAAAATGTGGTTCTATGCACCATACAGGGCTTCTCACACTTGCAGTAACAGGATAAGACATGGGCTAACAAACCCAATGCACCATAACTTACCTTCATTCAGAGAAATGATATACTCTGTGTGTGTGTGCATATGATGTTGAACTCAGTTTCTTGCTAGTGTCTCATTTTTATACCTGTTGTAAGCGTAATATTATGCACTACTATTTTACAAGATTGTCCCAGGATTAAGGAAAAGGGTGGGGTGGTGGTAGGGGGAAGGGGATGATAATCTTACTAGTATGTTAGGCTCTTCGTTACAGTCATGAATTAGATAATATTGAGGACGAACCAACAGTGAACCATTGAGTTGCAGGTTCTAATTTTACCCATTGAGGTGAGTCATCTGCCTATCTGTGAAGCAATATCGACTTTATTGTGGTAATTTACAGCAATTGTACTCGAATCCATAGATTGTTCAATGATTCCACCATAATCACCGGATCTTTAAACCGCCTCGAAATCCTATTAACAAGGCCAAATTCCACCCTCAATCAATCTATATTGTATTAGTATATCGATAAGCGAATGGTAACATGGAAAGAAATTGTTCTATTGTAGGCATTAGAACTACTGGAATGGCAATTGGGGTAAGGCAGGGTAGAGCTTGGCAAGCCTCGACGTGTTTAGATTTTCACTCAAGTCCATCCTGCAAAGGACTGCTCCAGACTCTTACTTCCTCTAATGGGATTGGACCAATCCCAAAAATTAGTTAACAAATTATACTGATAATATTTGATGTATTAAAAAATCGCAAATATACTTCACACTACTCCATTAGTAAATAGGATAATTTGCAACTAAATTGTCTTCCTTAGGGAAAATAAATATGGCAACCCGAAGCACTAAAGCTCCCTCTATGTGCAAGATCCGAAGGACCTGACCATATAGGCTTATTATACCCAGACTTACGTTGCATTTATGCAATTTTCAAGACTTAAACATGTAACCTCCTGATCATATAACAGCAATTTTACCAATTACTCAACCAATAGTCATCACAACAATTGCCTTGCCCTACACACATTGAGACTTTTCAAAAATAATGTTATGCCTTGCCCACGCCCTATTTAAAAAGCTTCCCCCTGCCCCGCCTCATTAAGAGCTTTTGCCGCCCTGCCTCCACATAAATTGCCATCGCTAGAACTACAACGCAACAGGAAGATGAGACAGAAGAAAAAAGGGGGAGAGCGCATTGTGAAGTAAATGGGGGACATATGAGGTGGGTAGTGCTAAGGGACTCGTTAAACAGAGCACACTAGATAATAGAAACAGAATTAGACTACGTATTGTTTGTCGCTAATATGATTGTCCAACAACTGCTAATCACAATTTTAATAATCAGACGAAGTGTCCTTCGTGAATATACTAAACTAATATTATGCAGGGATAATATTATTTAAGCACAAAACTATAAAAGAAAAAAATTAATAGCGTCAGAGACCAAAAAGTAAAACAGGACAACATAATTGTAGAAACCGCTCTACGCCCCATTCAAATAGCATAGCTTAGTAATCGATAAGAAAATCGTAGTGCTTAAACGTCAATAATAAAAATTCAACGACCATGTTACCCAGAGATTAAGAATTGGCCTCGACAAACATGGAATTAAAATAATGAGATTTACATTTTCCAGATTTTAATTTTATCATACATCCCTTTGCTCCTAGCAGTGTTAAAGTAGAACATTAGAATTGGATACTTTTGACAGCCTTAGAGAGAACATTCTTTCGTTCAATGTGACCATCAATTTAAATGATGGCACGACCACCTTAACATTCTTTCATTCTCATCGATAGATCCCTCTAATCAAAAGCTACTCACTAATAAAGGAACAACTCCTATCTCACTACTTACATCAATATTTACGACACAATGCTAACTAAAAATGTTAAATTATTTAGCACTAGTGCAAATTACAGAAAGCAAAACCAAAATAAGGACGGACAAGAACCTATGATATAATCGAAGTCCTTTTCTGCTTACTCCGCATGTTCCACGGAGAACTGGGGAAGGAAACCCGCCCATAGTTTGGTAATCAAAATTATACTGTGTGCCCCCGTTGTGCAGTACAAGATACAAGGCAGCTGGTCCCTCCCAGAAGTAATAATTTGTGTTCTTGCAGGGTTTATTACAGTCATATATCCAGCTGCTCGAGGTCAATCATGCTCGCTGAATGTTGTATAAGTTGCTTCCTAACGTCCACCTGTAATTGGCAAAATGAGGATGAGCAATAAAATCAAGTCAACAGCAAAAGGGTGAAAAGAGATGGACAGCCACCATAGTTATTGAGAAAAAAAAAACGCATCAAGTCTCAGCGTAGCACTTCATTCAGATAGAAAGACACACCCTGGAACCCATTAGTGAAGAGAAGACAACATTTGCTTCAGCTGCATCCTCAACTACTAATTGCTTTAACAGCCTAGTCTCTGGGCTCATTGTTGTTTCCCATAACTGGGCTGGCATCATCTCTCCCAGTCCTGAAAAGTTTTCCATCGACATCACATGATTAAACAAGGCAGGTTTAAAGAACTCGCACATCTATCTATAAGAGAAGCATAAGCTGTGTATCTGAAAATTACTCCGTCCATTCCAATTCGTGACATTGTTTGACTTACACAAAACTTAAGGGAAGACTTTTGAAATTTGTGGTCTAAAATAAACCTTAAAGACATTTATGTGGCTATAAATCATTTCATCAAGGGTAAAAGGGAAATTTTAAATTTAAGTTTTTTCTAATAATAGAAAGGTGACAATCTTTTTGAGACAGCCTAAAAAGGAAAGGGCGTCGCATAAATTCGGATAGAGAGTCCAATTTTCATTCATTAACAGAAAAGCAAGCACCCAATAGACGATTTCTACAGTTGGCAGAGCGGTGCTGCACTCACAACTTATGAGAAGGATAAAGGACCCAAATATCAGGCATATACAGTTATTTCCACCATTTAAATGTAGCATCTTTTTTATTTTATTTTTGCAAATATATGGTTTAGTCAAACCATAAACCATGAAATGTTTGCAGTAGAACTCTTTGACTTCTGAAATCATTTTGAGGTGATGTCAAGTAGTTCATCCAGCATTTCCCAGCTCATGTCCCTTCGTTAGACATGTTCATGCAGCAATGCTTTCACTTTCCACAAAGCACCCTATGGAACATCTATATTGGCTCTGTCAATTTTCCCTCATTTAGCTGGTAATGAGTTTGGCAAACAGTTCCTTATTACAAAATGTGTTCCAAACTGAATGTCTTATGTAGAATATGCAGTCTTCAAAAGCCAAATGACACGACATATCATACTTCCCATCTTACCTTTGAACCTCTGTATGTTATATGACGCATTTGAAGGAAACGAATGCTGGATCTTTTTAAGTTCTATATCATCATAGCAGTAGTATGCTTGTTTTCCCCTCTCAACCTGAACAATTCAAAATAGAACATTAAAAAATGAAGGGCAGTATATGCATAATTTGTTAAAACAACACCCGGAAGGAAGTAAACCTTATAGAGAGGTGGAACACCAACATAAACGCAACCTTCCTCAAACAGAGCTCTCTGCAAAAAGTTAAGAATGTCTCAACCAGGTTCTCCAAACAGTCAATTGACATCTTGGTTATTTCCTTACACAATTCAACTGTTAATTCCTAGCGGACAACACATCTTTCATTGGGACATGAATAAAAATGAAAGGGACGCACCTGATATCTAAAGAAAAAAGTCAACAACAATGTTCGAATATGAGCACCATCGACATCGGCATCTGTTAGAATTATGATTTTATGATAACGGAGAGCTTCTTTTTTAAAATCCTCCCCCTGGGATGCAGAAGATTGAATGAGAATAAAATTTTGAACAACAAACATATTGCACAAACCTCAAAGATGAACATAGTACCTTAACTCCAAGTCCTAAACCAAGAATAAGATTTTGAATCTCTTCATTTTTATACATAGCTGCTTCATCCTTTCTTTCAATATTCAAAATTTTGCCTCTTAAAGGAAGAATAGCCTGTAAAACATAAATAACTAACAAATTTTACATTGGAGTCTGACTACGCAATGCTTTTAGATGTAGTGAGAAATCAGTTTTCTAATCGCCACTTCTGCAGCACAATTTTTGTCTATATTAGTTTGATCCATCTTTTACCAATGTAGATCTGCAGTTGCTTTAGTTGATTCTTTTTTTTTTTTTTCTTTTTTGGCTGCAAGGCGAATGTCAGGTGGAGAATCAGGCAACAGAACTTGCATCAGCAGTTTCATAAGCTACTACACAGTGTGAAAATGGGAGTAACTGTTTACAGTGCACCAATGAGCTTTAATTACCTGAAAGCGCCGATCACGGCCTTGTTTTGCACTTCCACCAGCTGAATCACCCTCAACAATGAAAATTTCTGAAAGTTTCAAAAAGTGAGGATTTTTTTCAAAAAGGCAGTGAACTTACATGATATTACCACATTATATACCTGCCTATATGGAAAGAAACATTACATAAAAGATCCTTGCATCTGTGCTAATATTGGATGTTAGATTATAAAAATTTACTCCCTCCGTTTCAATTTATTTGTCCTATTTTCCTTTTTAATCAATTTCAAAAACAATGTATCTTTCCTTTTTTGGCAACTCATTAATTTCAACTTACCACATGGCATGTTTAAGAGCACAAGAATAAAGTGCATTTCGGTACATTCTACTTATCTTTAGTTTAAGACCACAAGATTCAAAAGTCTTCTTTACTTTTGTAAATTCCGTGCATTTTCAAAACCATACAAACAAATTGAAAAAGAGGGAGTAATACTTTGAGAAGTTAAACTACGCAAACTGATTCTTAACCATGATATGTCCTCTTTACAGATACTCCTTTTGTCACTTTTTATGACACTATCACTACTTGGGATTGGGAAGTAAAGCAATTTGTTCTCTGATTAATTTGACTATGTTCTCTTACAAGATAATGTAAATTACTTCAACTATAAAAAAGGGCCGCCCGGTGCACTAAGCTTCCGCTATGCGCGGGATCCAGGGAAGGGCCCGACCACAAGGATCGATTGTAGGCAGCCTTACCTTACATTTCTACTAGAGGCTGTTTCAAAGGCTTGAACCTGTGACCTCCTAGTCACATGGCAACAACTTTACCAGTTACTCCAAAGCTCTTTTTCAACTATGTTTAATTAAAATATATCTTTTTGAAAATGTATAGTAATTTATAAATTAGAACACCACAAGGAGGCTAAGTTGCTGGACTCGGCTATGGGTGTCTAATACACGTGGGGATCTGAGGTCAGATCCTTATGGTCCAAATTTTAAGCTTCAGGAACACAGATCCAAGTATAAATACAAGTGCGGGGATCCAGCTAAAAATACTTAAAGTATCAAAAAGTAGAGTTATAAAACCTAAATTATGAGATGATATGTGAAAAAATTTAACGGTATTCCTAGAAGGAGATAAAAGGGAAAGGAGTGACATAAAATTTCTATTTACAATGTACTCCGTTTTCTTCAATTTATAAATAATTGAATTTGTCCAGAATCTCCCCGTTGACTTTGGTCAAAGTACCCAAAATTGGTTGTCCAAATTGGATATGGATCTGACACCCTTGTCGTATCGACACAGATGCAGCACCGAAAGTGAAGAGTCCGAGTAACTAAGCAAGGATCTGCTATCGAAACTGTACAATGTAGCAAAAAAACAAATAACAAAAGTGTCCCTATCTGAACTTTAAGAAATCTAATGTTTGTAGAACTATTTCAGCCTCATTTACGTGTTTCATCCTACAGGATGAGCAAAACAAAAATTGCAATTAGACTTTATCATGTTGATCGAGCTTCCAGATCTTCAAAATATCTTTCAATCTTCACGTTCCACCAAATACATGCAGGCATAGTATTCATCACAGTAGCTTCTCTTCCTTGGGCATTTTCTGTGCCAGCACCTCAGTAAATATTTGTTGATCTTGGCATGACCCATTGCGATGCAATCATACTTAAGAAAAGCTGTCATGATTGCAAGGTGACTTGGCAGTGCAAAAAACAAGTGACATGTGCTATCTGAATGTCTCCCACATAAAAGCACTTGCTACACAGGCAAAACCTCTTTTTTGGAGGTTTTCATGAGTGAGACAAGCTTATTTACACACAATCCAAGTAAAGCACGCTACCTCAAAAGGATCGCCAGATCCATTTCGATGGCCAAGGATTTTGTAAGTTCTCCTTTCTGATAAATTTTGTAGTATGATGACTGTTAACAAACCTTTGTAGCTATGATCCATGTTATGTTGTTTACTGTATTAGTTAGCTGCTGATACGTGCTTAATAAACTGAAAAATCAACAGCCCATTTCATCTCCAAATCATTTATATTCCAAACCCCATTTAGTCGATCCTCAGCCTATGTAGATGCAGCACTTGAAGACAACGTGAATAAATTTGGAAACAAAACATTCAAAGGCCGGTGTCCTATCAAAATGTCCAATCAGAAAGAAACTTTAGTCCCGTTGCCCACTCTGATCCAGTATTATAGCCTCAAAGAGAGGCTACAGAGATCTAATGACCTTTCATACTGATACACCACAGGATGTTCCAAACTCCCTAGTACGCTTGCTCATCTCTACATAGCTGTTCTTGCTAACATCAACTCAGAGCACTTCCACATCAGAATTAAATCTCCATAATCACTTCATCAACAGGCTTTCATTTTGTTGTATGATACTTTTACCCCCAATGCTCCATTGTTTGTCTTTAATTACAGACTTCTAGTAGCAAATTAAACGACTCCTTTCCTTGTTACCTAGTCATAAGAAATTCCTCCTAAGTTCATCAATTTTGGTAGGCATTGGAACAAAAACATCATATGCGGGAGTTAATCCAACACGCTATTAATTAGAACCAATTTCCCACCCAAAGAAAGATATTGTTTCTTCTAAATGGCCAACTTTTTTCACATTTTCCCATCACTCCTTCCCAGATGCTGTCAGATTCATGCTTGGCCGCCAATGGCAATCCAAGATAAGTAGTTGGTAAGGTACCTCTTGGCAGCTTAAGATAGCTGTCACAATGCAGCAATCAGGGTAACTTTATTAACTGGATATAAGTAACTTTTTCTCCAATAATAGGAAGCCGAGACGGCTTCAAAGACCACCAGAATCAACCCTCAGATGTCTATGTCGATCGTCCTCAGCATCACACATCACCAGAATATCATTCGCATACAACAGGTGAGAGATCTCTAAAGTATTATGGATATAGTTATGAAATTTAAAATCTTTTATCCAGCCAGTCTGCTACTGACAACATAAAACTTAAGTATTTTATCACCATTATAAACATGAAAGGAGAATAGGGTGTCCTTGTCTTAGAGCCCTTGGGCGACAAAGAAACTTTCTGGTGTTCCATTGACTAGGCAAGAATTTTTAACCGTGCTTCTTTGAAGAAAAATATTATCAAATTGTATCCATTTCCTAACAGATCCAATATTCCTTAGCATTTTAATTAAGAATTTCCAATTAACACGGGAGTATAGCATTACTTTTCTATCTAGAATCTAAGCATTCATAAGCAATGAGAGTTGCATCCATGATTTCGCTACCTCTACAGAAAGCCATTTGTGCATTGTCTGCCAGCTTGTGAATCACACTTTTAGGTCTCTCTATGAATTACTTCGAAGACGGTCTTATAAAAGCTACCAATTAGACTTACTTGTCTAGAATCTGGCAATCTAAATACAGCACTTTCTTTGGAATTAATGTTGTGTAAGAGGCATTGAGACACTCCTCAAATTTCTCCGGAGAACGGATGGAGGTCTCCTATGATTCTGCTTAGATTGTTGCCAATATATCTGGTAGAACCCCATATATAAAAGTCTTGTCCTTGAGCTTTATCACTTGCACGTTGTTTGATGATACCAAAAACATCTTATTTAATGTCCTTTCAAGCCATAATTCTTCCTCTCTGTTGTTTTTTGAGAGATGCTCCCTGTTGAGCGTAGGTCTTCATTTTCAAATACAACCTCTTACAGACTGGTTCCTCTTTCATGACTCCATTTACTTCCAATTTCCCACCATTATTGTGTCTTTTGCGAGAGTTGATTCTTTGTAAATAACCCTGAGTAGCAAGTCATCTTCTTAAATTATGTTTTCCCCATGACCAGTTATGATAACTGTGTTAGTACTTCATTCTTTCTGTGTTCCAGATTGCCAACGCTGCATTTGTTCCACTTCCTCACCACACCTTTCAACTCTAATTTTTTGACAAAGCATGATTTCGTCTCCCTTCAACAACAAAGGAATACGACCAAACATTTATTTTTTTCGTAAATCTTTCTACCTCTACCACCAATTTTAAATTTGAAATAAGTCCGAGTCCATTCCCAATCACCATGACGAGCTTTAATGAAACATGCTCTGACTAATCTTGGCAACACTTCTTGTTTAATCATCTTTGAATTCACCATCCCATCCGGCGGAAAATAGAAATCTATCTGTTCTTGAAGCACGCTCATGATTGTAGCCTCTGAACCATGTTAATTTCCCTCCTAACTATGGACCAATTAATTCTCGCTTTTTCTATGCAATCTGAAAATCGACACACAGCACTTGCGCTCCTTGTAGCATTCTCTCTGTCACAGATCTTGTACTATTGAAATCCCCGCACACCTCTCATGGCCTTCCGCAAATACCTCTTACTGCAGTCATTTCCCGCTATAACTCCCTTCTCTCCACAGTCCATTGTATCATTTGTTGTATACGCTCTAGTAATATGACAAGTGATGTCATAAAGTATAGCTTGTAGTCGAATGGTTATGCTATATTCCCTGACTGCTACTATCTCTCCCTGCCAATGTCTCTTGCTCCACGTCAAAAGAATACCCTCCTTACCCCCACAAGCTTCTAAATGCTCAAAATCAACCCACCCGTTTGCCAAACTAACCATACAATATCTTTGTCTATGTTGGTTTCTTGAAAACAACAAATATCTTCTTTCCATTTGTGCATCAGCATTTTTAAAGTACTTCTTTTAGTCTTTATTAGTCATTCATGCCTTGTGACACCAGTTGCCAGGGATTGTATTAGGTTATCTCCGCGCATTGTTTGGATTCAAACTTATACAGTTGTGATATTCACCTGCTTTTAACTCATTTATGTATTTCTGACTACTCTATGGGTATTGTGTGCTTTTCAGTTCGCCTAACTGGTTTTTTTAACAGTAAAGGGGTTCATGCTTCATATGAGTTTTTGTGGACTAGCAACCACTGTTGTTAGTTTAAAAAATAAATCTCCATAGAATTGGAGACCATTTTCAACCCACTAAAATCTGAATCGATGTTACGTCTTTCTCCACAACTCTCTCCTCTATTTGTCTATAATTATAGGGATACTTTTATGACATATCACTACTTTACAGTTTAAGAAGTGAAATATTGTTGAATTTCCACAGGAAGTTCCATTGCAATCTCTAGAGCTTTTCTATTATTGTCACTGGTATGTGTATTGAGAACATAAGAAATTTGGAATTCTAGAAAGAGCTCATTATCGAGACAGATTTTTCTCCTTGGTAAATATTTGTTTTCAATGCTACTTATTTTCTAAGACCTTTCAACTTCGGAAATCCAAAATGAAGCATCCTTGTAGGTAGCACCTAGGTATAACCCAAGCTAGACAGTGAATGGAAAATCAACCTTATTTTTTTGAGGTAAAGGTGTATTCTTCAACATTGAGGGTATACTGGCAACCTCACAGAAAATTACAAAGGCAATAAAACATACTTACAAGGAACCTAGGAAATCTACTAACTGTTCTACTTCATCTATACCCTCTTCTTTACACCAAAAATACAAAGTATTAATATGCAAGATTCTTTGACTCTCTGCATGGGGTTAGTAGTATTCTCAAAACATTTGTTGTTTCGTTCCTTCCAAATGGACCGCCATATGGATGAAGGGATTATGTTCTACCATATTTTCCGAGTTTTGCTCCCCCCTCTCCTCATCCAGCAACTAAGAAGATATTCTCAAGCTTTGCCCAGGGTCCTTGAGTTAGACTAAGGAACATGTGCCATATCTTATCAGTGATTCTGCAATGAAGAAACAAGTGGTTGTCTGTTTCCTCTTTCTCATTACAGAAGAAACATCTAGAAACAATCTGGAAACCCCTTCTCTTTAGCTTTTTCTTGAGTCAAACAAGCTCTCTACAGACCAACCAAGTGAAGTACTTCACTTTGGCTCGAATGTTGTATCTCCATATTTGTCTCCTGGTCCCAAAACGCCCCCTGGTTGTGCCAGAAGTTCTCTTTTATAAGGTCTTCCTACAAATAGTCTCCTATCCTCTTCATGTTTTCGTGTCTCCAATTTATTGTTTCTATTTCTATATTTAAACCAAGGAAATCAACCAGTCACTGTAATAGCATAGCAACTCTATCTACATCCCAATCATTTAAGAGCCTTTTAAAGGTAAGGTTCCATCCTTGAGGAGACCAGGTCTCTGCAATTGTTGCTCCAGAAAGAGAATAGGTCGGGATATGCATCCATTGAATACTCCTGACCAATCCATTTGTCTTTCCAAAAGTAGATTTTGGTTCACTTTCTCACTTTGTAGCAAATGTTCTCAAACAATTTAAGCCATAAGTTCCTAATTGTCCTCCAAACAGAAACCCCAAAGGTAATGGAGACCATATTAGAAACCCACTAGTCAATCTGTCCATAGTTACTAATTACAACTTCTTTCCAAAGAGCATAATCTTCTTTGAACAAACCACCGGAGCCACTTTGAAAGTAAACACTTATTTTGAAGCCCAATATTCTTGAAACAAGCCCTCCTGACTGTTTTCTGAGTTGAGTAGTTCGTCAGTTGACTAAATATATACCTTTCCCTCCCTTGTTGCCCAACCACAGGATGTCCCTCCTCAATTTGTCAAGTCTCTCTTTCACATTAACAGGCTGAGGGAAGAGTGACATAACATATGAAGACAATGCATCTAAGACTGAGTTGATCAGGATTGCGCTTCCTCCCAGGGATAAGTACTGTGTCATCCAATTAGCAAGTTTTTTCTCAGTCTTCTCTACAATAACATCCTAAATCTCCAACTCCTTATGGTTATTCCCAAATGCATTCCCAAATAGGTAGTTGGAAAATTTTCTACTTTGCAACTTAAGATATTAGGTTTTGAATGTTGAAAACCTCCTCACTTGGACATACTGCTTTTCCTCTAATTAATAAATAGCCCTGAAACTACATCAAAGATCACTAGAACCACTGATAAAACACACTTGATCTGCCTTTACATCACAAAAGATCACAGTGTCATCAACATATAACAATTGACAAATTTGCATCTCTTCACTTGTTTGATTGCCTATATTGAACCCCTTTAGCCAATTCTTTTGTATGGCCACTCTCAGCATGATATTGAGCCCCTACATGGCTAGAATGAAAAGGAAAGGTGAGAGAATGTCTTTTTTGTCTTAACCCTCTCAGGTTCTCCATATACAAGAATAGAGAACGGGTCAGTTTTGATACAAAAACCCATCCACTTCAAATATTTTTCTCCTAATCTCGCTGTTTCAGAGTGTTAATAAGGACATCCCAGTTTACACGATCATAAACTTTCTCAATGTCAAGCTTACACGTGATCCCTGGGACTTCACCTTTGAGCCATGAGTCTGCACATTCACTAACTATTAAAGTTGCATCCATAATTTGTCTACCTTGAATAAAGGGCATTTGGTGCCCGTTGACTAGATTGCTAACTACTCTCTTTAATCTTTCTGCCAAAAGCTTGGCAAAAGCTCAAAAAACTCCACCAACGAGACGTATAGGTCTAAATTCTCCCACTTTCTTAGGGATGGAACCACATAAGTGGCATTCAGATTTTTTTCAAACTCATGTCTCACGAAAATGTTTAACTCATGGGATACCCATCGAGGCCTGATACCTTATTACTGGCACACAACTTTATACAATTGAACACTTCATTTTCTTCAAATTGTCTCTGCAACCATTCTTTTCTTCCTCATTAATATTGTCCACCCCTTGTAATTCGAACTCTAGTCTCCACCATTCAGTCATAGAAGTCAACTTCCCTATTTATCTCTTCTGGCTTTGTAACAAAATTTCCCTCCACTATGAGTGTCAATAGAATCAAAAGATTGTCAATTGTGGCAATCCAGTGAAAGAATGTAGTGTTTTT
>JBDJHY010000014.1:8215972-8227120 GCA_039654485.1 Withania somnifera | reverse complement strand
TTTTAATTATTTTTTTTTTTACTCAAATAACCTACAAAAAAGGAATAGCAACAACAGCAAAATAGCACCATCTCTACCCTAACAACAGCAAACCTAATGAATAACAGATGATAATAGCTATCAAAAATAAAAAAATATAATAATATAACTAATGCAACAATAAATATCAACAAATCTAAACTCTTCAAAACAAATAAAAAATAATACCTATTAACTTTCTACCCTAATATATCTTTTATATTTTCCAATCCAAAATCTAATTATCATTTATATAATAATTTTTCAACCTAAGTTTAGCTTCCCTCGTAACTATTATATCCAATCTCTCAACAATAAGACCCTGACATCTTCTCTTCAGATATTTAAACATTTCAATCTCATTTGTCCAAATATCAAATGTAAAAATAAAAAAAATCAACATGCCATGTGTCCCTTGGGAATTCTGACAACAGTACACAAATTTAGTGAAGCAGAATTTAATTCAACAAACGTAACACATGCCAAATCCATCTCCACCATCTATAAAGCCAACGGTCTAAAATCCACCGCCGTCGACAATCACCCGCCTCCGCCGTCATCTCCACCGTCCTCCTCCGCAATATTACCCATTTCCAGAAACAATCAAAGTATGTCCACTCTCTACAATCCCCTAATTTTCACCATTAAAAACCCCAAAATACCCCCTAAACCTCACTCTTCTTCCCCAAAATTGCTAAATTTTCGAAAATTTCCCAATCTTTTAGTTCAATCCTCCATTTCCTCGTCCAATGACCCGGAAAAACCGACTCCTATTACACCGGACAATGAGGGTAAAGCGGTCAATTTCGTTGATGAATGGGGAGAGAAGTCGGAGCCGGAACCCGAACCGGTTACGAAGTTTTCGGATTCGGATCCTCCGAAGTATGAGGATGAGTGGGGTAATGGAAGTGCTGGAGTTGATGTGAGTGTTGGAGAAGATGAGAAGCTTATAGAACTTAAAAGGGGTTTGGTGGATGCAGTTTATGGGACGGATTTTGGGTTTAAGGCTTCTTCGGAGGTTCGGGCCGAGGCGTTGGAGTTCGTTTCTCAGCTGGAAGCAGCTAACCCTACTCCAGCACCAACTGAGTCTCCTGAGTTGCTTGCTGGGAACTGGATTTTAGTGTGAGTTTTTTCTTCACTGCTTCATTATTCAGTTAGGGTCATGTGGTAGCTGGTTTGAAAGAGAGTTATGCAATTATTAAATCTTGCACTAACTAATACCACGTTTGGTACCTGGATACGGGATAAGCTATTCATATAAATTAGATATGGTGTTTGGTTTGCAATTTAGAAATTCACATAACTAAGATATGAATAACTAGACGCTAGATAATTAATCTCTGCGTTAAATACAATATAAATTCTCTCGTAACTAATTCATGTATTACTAATATGTATATAAGCTAACAAGTTGCAAAATGACCCGTTACTTCTCTTACTTTAAATCCTTCATTTATTACCGCTCGACCACTATTATTTGTCATATTTCTCTTTACGAGAGTCAGTTTGATTAATCTTTTGAAGCTAAATTGAATTAGATTTAATTCAATATTTAAAATTTAGTTGTTCATAAATTATATAAAAATTTTTATAAGTTGCAATCTTTCTCATATTAATATGATGAGAAAATATGTCTTAAAATGTTAGTCAAAATCTATGCAGTTTGACTGCTTGAGAAGCAAAACGTGACAAGTAGAAGTGAATAGAAGGAGTATGCTTTTGTTGCTTTTATATAAAATTGACTGAGTTTTGATATTTTCCGTAAGCATTGGTTTGTAGACAGAAATGAGTGGTTTTTACAGGTACAATGCAAATTACAATTTCTGATAAATTGATATTAATCTCATGGGGGCTTATATTAAAGGTAATTGGTAGTTTCCGGTAGTCAAACACTCTAATGTATAAGGGATAGGTGTGGCTTACCCTCTGCCTTCCATACGTTTAAAATCAATCCTTTTTGTACCTGAATGTATATATAATCCTATTTCCATAAGCAAATTTACCGAAAACCTGAAATGTGTTGTAACCTTCCTTGATGATTTTGTTCTTGTGCAAGATCAGAGTACGAGATAGATGATTCGAAAAGGATATGAGTCTCAGGGATTGTACCTACTATCCATCCCAAGACCACAAGTTGCTTTCACTTCCATTGTTGCCTCTGAATTATTTCATAGTCAATTGGGTCATCCAAGTCTCTTGAAACTACAGAAGATGGTTCCTAGTTTATCCTGTTTTTCTTTGTTAGAATGTGAGTCGTGTCAGCTTGGGAAGCATAATTGTGCCTCTTTCCCAAAGTGCGTCAATAATAGGGCCACCTCAATGTATGAAATTGTTCATTCGGACATATGGGGTCCAAGTTGTGTCAATTCTTCCTTAGGCGTTCATTATTTTATGACTTTTATTGATGACTATTCTTGGTGCACATCGTTTTTTTTAATGAAAAATAGATCCAAGTTATTCTCTATCTTCCAAAAAATTTGTGTTGAAATTCGCAATTAATTTTGGTATTTCCATTAAGAAGTTAATTAGCGATAATGCCTGAGAATATTTCTCTACTCTCTTCTTTTATGTCATCCAAGGGTATATTGTACTTGTCTTCTTGTGCACGTGCTGCTCAACCAAATGGAGTTGCTAAGCGAAAAAACAAACATCTAATTGAAACAGCTCAGACATTACTCATTCACAATCATGTCCCTTTACATTTCCGGGGTGATGTCGTTATTACTGCTTGTTATTTAATCAATCTAATGCCTTCATCTGTTTTGTAGTACACGAGTCCACACTCAGTCCTCTATCCAGACCATACCTCGTGCCCTCTTCCTCCACGTGTGTTTGATTGCACCTGTTTTCTTCATAACCTTACCCCAGGAAAAGACAAACTTCAGCATAGGGATTTTAAATGTATCTTTCTCCGGTATTCTCGTCTACAAAGGTTACAAATGCTTTGATCACTCTACAATTAAGTACTTAATCTCTGCAACTTGTACCTTTTTTGAGACTTCACCATATTTTTCTTCTAATATGGAAAATCAAAAGGCAGTATCAGTCCTTTGAATTCCAATTATTCCACCCCAATCTCCACTTCCATCTCTTAAGGTCTACTCCTGACAACCTCAACCTCCCTCTGAACTTGCTAACCCAGTTAGTTTCTAACACTGATACAGGTACACAAAGCACTCTTGATGACTCATTACCTGCTCCAACGATGTTTCCTGCTTCAGTCGAGTACTTATCAGATGATCGTCCCAGTGCTCTTCGTAAAGGTACTAGAACTGCTGCCAATAAAATTCCTTTTTATGCTCATTTAAGTTATCATTGTCTATCACCTTCATATCATGCCTTCATTACTAGTTTATCAGCAGTCAAAGTTCCCAAAACTGTGGCAGAAACACTTGTTCATCCAGGTTGACGTCAGGCTATGATCGAGGAGATGACTGCTTTGCATGATAAAGGTAATTGGGAGCTTGTTACTTTACCTAAAGGCAAAACAACAGCTAGTTGTCGTTGGGTATTCACAGTTAAGGTAGGTTGGGATGGAGTTGTTGATCGTCTCAAAGCGAGACTGGTTTTAAGGGATACACTCAGATTTATGGCATCGATTATGGATATACTTTTTCACCGGTTGCCAAGATGACTTATGTTCGTTTTCTCATCTGTATGAGCAATGAATCATTGGCCGCCTTTTCAGTTGGGCATAAAAAAGCATTCCTTCACGAGGAACTTGCTGAAGAGGTGAAGAGGTATATATGAAGCAACCACTAAGATTTGGAGCTCAGGGGGAGTTTGGACTAGTTTGTAGGCTTCACAGATCCCTTTATGGTCTCAAACAGTCTCCCAGAGCATGTTTTAGTCATTTCGAACTGTTGTCCAACAATTTGGAATGATTCGAATAGAAGCTGATCACTCAGTATTTTATAGGCATTCTTGTCATGGCAAACATATCTTTTTTTAAGTGTTTACGTTGATGATATGTTATCACAGGAGATGATCATAAAGGTATTGCTCAACTCAAATAACACCTCTCAAGTCAATTTCAAACTAAGGATTTGGGCAAGCTGAAATATTTTCTAGGCATTGAAGTGGCACAGTCTGGCAATGGCATTGCTATTTCACAAAGGAAATATGCCTTAGATATTTTGGAAGATGCAGATATGTTGGATTGCAAATATGTGGACACTCCCATGGATCCAAATACTAAGCTTATTCAAGGACAGGGGGAGCCTCTAAAAGATCCTGGCAGATATCGGAGACTTGTTGGCAAACTCAATTATCTGACGATCAAACAACCAAACATCTCTTTTGTTGTTAGTGTAGTTAGCAATTTTTGCAATCACCTTGTAAAAGCCACTGGAATGCCACTGTTTGTATCTTAAATTTTTGGACTCGAAGAACCCTAGATTAGTTTTGAGAGAATTTCTTGAGAATTGAGTGTTTTGATTTTGAGGGAAAAATAATTTTGTTACGTGATATACTACTTTAAACACCTACAAAAGACTTATAATGGGACTAAAAAGCTTGGGAAAAGACCAAAGTAACCTTGGAAAAGTTTAGAACAAAGGTGGTGATTTTTGGGCGGTACTGTCGTACCTACTCAATACGGGTCGTCCCATTGAGGGATGCTCCATACTGAGGTCCGTCATGAGGGGTCTGCCTAACAGTGCTTCACTAAAATGGGCATAACTTCTTACTCCTAACTCGGATTGACGCGAGGTTGAAAACTAGATTCGAAGAGCTTTAATTTTATAGGTTATGAGTCACAAAACTCTTTATATTTAGGAGTTATGATCGTTTGAAGTCTATCCATAATTGAACGTCTATGAAAACTTAGTCGGTAAGGGAGCTTCGAGTTCAACATAGTGATTGGGGTTCATTATGACCTTAAATCACCTTCAACACTTAACATACACTTATTAGATGGATTTAACTCCTAGGCTTAAGTAATAACTCATTGGCTTGGTACTAACCACATATACTAGACCGGCTCGAATCTTAGTGCAAAAGTTCGGGGTGTTACAGATATGATATAATTAAGATCTGAGAATATTCTCTAATCCCTAGAATTAGGCAATTAGGAGATTGTGTAATCTTTCCTTATTTACATTATTTGTAACAGCTATTTAAATCCCATTAACTTGAGGGAATAGTCAACAATTCGACTCTCAACATCTCCTATTCCTTTCCAATTTCACAGAACCAATGTGGAAACAGGTTTGGAAACCAAAAATTCCTTTCAAGGTGGAATGTTTCTATTGGCTTCTGGCTAGAAAAGCAATATTGATACTAGAAAATCTTAGGAAGAGAAAGTACATTGTGTTCGAGATGCTATTCATGTGGGGAAGAGGTTGAGATAGTCAACCATATTTTTTTATAGTGTGGGATAACAACTCACAAAGGAGGATTTCCATCAGTCTCAGGGTTTTACTTGGCCATGGCTAACAAAATTACACCTCTCCTGAATAGTTGGGAAGTGGTAGGGGTGGGATTTTCGAACAGAGATAGATGGAGGATTGTCCTAACATGCACGCGTTCGATCAGTTGGAAAGAAAAGAATGCTTGATGTTTTGAGAGAAAAAGCAGTGATCTATAAAAGATCAAGCTAAATTGCATCAGAATTTTTGGTTTTGTTGCAAACGCATGTACTCAGAACATACTGAATCCATTATAGATATTCTAGGTTCTTGTTAGGATTTAGATTCTGTTTTTCTTCTTTTTTGACAAGTTGTAAATATGGTTTTCAGTGCAACCTATGTGCTACCTATCTGTTGTTCCACACAAATGTTACCTTCTTCAAAAAAGAAATTTTGTATGACCGCACATCCATCTAAAATGCTATGCTGTTAATAGTATTTGTCTCACCAGCTTCGTCAATTAGCATAATATCATCAGCAAGTAGCATACGCCATAGACATCATCTTGTATTGTGTAAATTAGCTCATCCATAGCTAGGGTAGATACTTACAAGTTCATGCTATCATTGATGTAAAACCACACCACGGTTGTGGGGAAGTCGTCTATATCTCCTCACACATATTCTTTGTGACATTTATATTTCTATGTATATATATGGATTTCTTTCTTCTCCAATAGGACCTTTCTTGATATTCTATGTATGTTTTCTTTAGGTCAACTAACACCATGTATCGATCTTTCTTCCTTTCATAATACATCTTCATCAATCTTCTTAGCAAGTTTATAGCCTCTACGATAGATCTATCAGGCATGAATCCAAGTTGGTCTTCTATTATTCTTGTAATGCTCCTAAGTTTGTGCTCTATTACTCCTTTCTTGACTTCCAACATATGATTCATAGCTTAACACCTTGTTCGCACGACTTTGATATCTCGTTTGTTCTTACATATTGGGATCATGAAATAATAATATCTTAACGCAAGCAAACTCAATATGGTGCCCTGCTTTGAGTTTAAGGGGCCATAGTGGAATGTTAAAGTAGCGTTAAGTCTTAGCTTGAAGTGCTTCATGGGTTACACAAAGGACATCGACATTATCTCACTCGTATAAATAGATGTATCTTCTATTCTTTTATCATCAAATCTCAATGTATCATCTTCGCTTTTATTTCTTCACTCCACATATTCAATTTTGTGTGGTGCATCTGTTATTCTAGTAATGACACTAACTTCGTGGTGGAACTTTTTATGTACCTGGTGGAGTTATCATCTTAATTTTCTGCATAACTTTTCTTTGTCTGACAAAGAGAAAAAAAGTACAAAAGACTGAAGTTTGGCTTCTTGGCAAAATGTGCTCTTTCTTTTATTCTTTTCCTCTATTTTTGGGCAATGCAGAAGGACATCAGGAATATCTTTCACCTCAGCAACATCATTTGGCTATCCTTTGATAGAATCAGCTCTATGGTAAGTCAGAGAAGAAACCATTCAAAAGACCAAACTAGAGATTGGAATATTGCTAGGCTTCTTCTCCCTACATCTCTTCTGTTAGTTGCTCATCATTTTGCTGTATTTCCTCTCCAGACTGCTGAATTGTTAGTTGTGTTGCTCATCATCATATAAGGTGTTGTTTTTGATGTATGACAATACTGAATCTTTTGGCACATATTATGTAGAACTCCTTGTAAATTGCTCCTGGGAGCAGAGAGACCACATATTCGCAGCTGTAGTTGTCTCTAGCAGCGAGGCAGCCACTCCATTTTCTCTATTTTCGGTTAGCTCCTATTCTAACTATTCTATGTAGTTGACCCAAGTTACCATGTAATTGTATGCTGAAAATTTAGTTGTCCATGTCTGTAAGGAGGACCCGGCAAAGAATGTGATCACCCTAGGTTAGTAGTTGTTTCTGTTTCTTTGATAGATAGCTATCATTTTTCCTTTTTAGGGTAGGTATAAGTGTGTAATTTATTATTTGAATTCCTGTGTAAGCTGCTTGTGTTAATACTACTCTGGCAGTCCTACGTGTGAGGATATATCTCTTGTCATTACTTTTTTCCTGTTTCTACTTTTCATGTTTTTTTCCCCTTCCTTTTTTTGTTCTTTTTTTGTCGAAGACAGACTGAAATAAATTCAATCAGGTCGAGTTGAATTCAGTAGTTGGTGGCCTTCTGTGATGAGGTTTACCGTATGACATGTAAGACACTTCAGTTTCAACCTTGTTATCTGAGAGTGGATCTTGTTTACCTACCTTAGTATTAATATTAGGATCTGTCTGTTTTGATCTTACTCTGTATATAGTCATGAAATGTATAACTGTTTGGTTTGGTATAAAAGCTTTACTTGAGCTGAGGGTTTATCAAAGACTCTAACTTCACAAGATAAGGGCAAGATTGCATATGCACCACTCTCTCTAGATTTCGCTTGTAGGAGTATACTGGAGGTGGTGGTTGTTGGTATAAAACCCGGGTGTGGATAAGTATTGACCCAGTTGGTAGTCGTAAGTTGCTCTTGATTGGATTAACAATGAAGTGTTTGAGTGTCATGGGAAGTGGCAACTATTTGTAATACATCTTAAAAATTATTTACATTTATATCCTTTTATACTGTTGTATGGGCTATATGATAAAAGCCTCATGTTTCAAAGTGGCACGGAAGATCTATTTGTTTATTATATGATAAAAGCCTCATGTTTCAAAGTGGCACGGAAAGATGTATTTGTTTATTTAAGTTCTCAATTTGATATGCTTCAATATAATTTTTTTTCAAGAAGATGTTCCTTTTTAATATCATAGAAAATTGATATCATAGTTTAATTATTTTAATCAAAAGTGTTATTAAAAGCAGGTTAAATGATTAGATAAGCCAGGATTATTTCTGAACATTTATCTTTATCCAATTTAAAAGCAAATACGTGTTTTGAATGATGCATCATATATCAATATTGTTAGAAAGATGATAAATGCATTAATCTAGTGCTTATTATTGTTCGTTTAGTGCATCAAAATGTCGGTATAATTTGTTTGTTAACTAGGCGATCCTAAAAAGCCATAGATCAAACAGTGCCAACTCCTCTCTCCTTCTCCCTTTGCTCATCTTTCTTGTGGCTCGTTGTTGCAGTGTTCATATGCCAACGTACTCACTCTGCAAAAAAATAAAATATAAAATAAAAAATTCAAACAGTCCATTTGACTCATTTTTTTAGTTACTAGTCAGGAACTAAATTTACTTGACAAGTTCAAAATTTATACAATAGTTAAAATTGGATTATTGCATGAAGTCATTTCAATCTGTCATAATTTATTTATTTTGATTTCACTTGTTGATATCTCTTAACCTTCTCAACGTAAGAACATTTTAGTTTACAACTTTTCTCAATCAAACTTAAAATGTCTAATTCCACACAAATATAAAGGTGGGACAGTTCTGCAAATTTTCACGAGGATTTGCGATTAATTATTTACTAAATTGAATTTTTAAGACTTAACTAGTCGAGTTATTATCTAATAAGAGATTATAATTAAGTATATTATTCGTTGTGTTTTATTTTATGCGGCACAGTTAGCACATGGTATAGAAAAAGAAAGTAGGACTTTTTGACACTTGATAGTCTAAAAAAATCCTTAAATACTTGTTTGGTAAAAAAGAAAAATCTAAAATTAGTTTATTCCTAAATATAATAAGGTAATATTTTTTTTTATGATAGACTAAAAAGAAAATAGTATCGCATAAAATGAAACGGAAAGGACACTGCTTTTTACAAAAAAGGATAAAAAAATCAAACTATATATAGGAGTCAATTAGTCCTCATATTACTAGTTTTCAAAATTATATTTCATACTACTTTAGGCGTGAAATATACGGAGGGTCGTGATACATAACTCAATAAACAATCCAGATATATACGGAGGGTTACAATACAAAATTCAAGTAATCTTTCAGTTACATACGGATACATGGTTAGACACGCGATTCATCGTGTAGCCGTAATACATGCGACGTATCATGAGTTATGTATCGCGCTTAAGTTATATATTGTGATCCTCCATCAGTATCGCGTTAAAAAGCGATATATTTGACAATTTTAAATCATATATGTAAATATGATAAGGATGTTTATTTAATTTTGTAATTTATCCTTTTAAGCCAAATTACAGAAGATAGCATCATTAAGATAATATTTATAATAAATAATTACAAATAATAACAAGCATAGCAAGTCATTATTCTTCCTTATTTTTCTCTTTCACTTGTTTCTTTCTTCTTCTTTTCTTTTTTCTGTTTTTTCCTTTTTATTTTCTTTTTTCTCTCTCTTTTATTTCTTTCTTCTTTTTTATTTGTTTTCTTTTCATTGTTCTCTTTGTTTTTTCGTGTGAGTATTCTCGTCTTTTTTCTTTTTCGTTTATGCTTCTCTTTTTTCCATTTCTTCTTTTGTTTGTTTTTTCTTTTGTTTCTATTTTTTATTATATTATTTTTTGTATTTTTAAAGTCATGGATAATGAAGGAAATATCATAATCGTTTATTGTATTTTTTTTTTTTGGTTCTTGTTGATACAAATGAAACCATTCGAATATAATGATATGTATTATACAATCCTATCTTCATTGATGCATTTGTATTTTAAATATTTTATATTTGTATTTTTAATTTATTGCATATTGTATTCAGATATGCTACTTACATTTGGTCTTAATGTTAGTTAACTTGTATATGTATTTTGTTTTAAATTTAGTTTTAAGGTTGATTATGTTATGTAGAAACAACTTCAAAGTTAGTTAATTATTATTTATACTTTTAAGTCATCGACTTTTGTATTTTTTTTTTTTTTTTGCTTGTGGTTTCATGTTGGTATCTATCATATACAAATATACAATATACCATTTGGTACAAGCATGTCGTTTGTATATGTATGTCAAACTTATCATTTGTATCTATATATAACAAGAAATATTTGTTTTTGTATGGTTCAAATTGTGTAAGCATATATCATTTCATATAAATGTATTCGCCGTATTTATATGATTCAAATTGCATCAATAAGATAGAATTCATATCAATGAATACACTTATTTATAGAAAGAGAATCAATAATTTCTTTTAAATTATTTTTAAAATACAAATGATGGAGTCAGCTACAAATACAATACAAATAGAAAACAAATGAAACGGTAAAAATATAAATGGTGTAGATTTCAATTATGAAAAAAAAAATATCTACAACTATCATTTGTATTTGAGAGGTTCAAGTTATTTCAACAAATGTACCATTTAATAAAACGAAATCAATTATACAAATGTGTTAATTGTATTTAGATGGTTCAATTTGTATAAGAATACATTTTATATCAACATGAAATCCTCTAAAAAGGAATACAAATACAGTTTAATTAATATTAAGACCAAATGTATATAGCATATCCAAAATACAAATAAAAAAATAGTTCCTTAAAATACAAGTGCATCGATAAAAATAAAAATGTATAAAAACACAATTTATATTTAGATGCTTTTATTTGTATCAACGAATACAAAATATACATGATGATGCGAATAAAAATATAATGAACGATTATGATATTTCCCTCATTACTCTCACTTGAGTTCGATATAGCCATATTTTTAAAAAAATAAGAAATAATAAAATATAAAATACAATAAAAAATATAGAAAAGGAAAAGAAAAAAACGAGAAACGGAAAAAAGATGAAAAAGAAGTAATTGAAAGAAA
>JBDJHY010000014.1:8153702-8163905 GCA_039654485.1 Withania somnifera | reverse complement strand
CCGTTAGCCGATCTTAAACTCTGTTTGCTTCTGTTCATATTATTATTAGCATTGTTGTTGCTATGTCGTGATCGGGCATTTATGTATTATGGTAGTGGGTGGTACGACTAGTGTTGATAAGGAACCCTATATTCGATTTAGAGGCTCGATCCTCCAGGGAACAGACCCTGAGTATGGCACTGATGAGGCACAAACCTCCAAGATAGGTATTGATAGGGTACTTACCCAGCACTCGAGTTTGGGCTCGGTCCTCCGAGGCACGGACCCAAGCATGGCACATGTGGGGCATAAACCCTGGAGTTTGGCGCTGATAGAGCTTAGACCCTGGACTTAAGTTGAGTCGCAGTCCTCTAGGGCGCAGACCCTGAGATTGATACTGGTAGAGGCGTATGTCCCCGAGATTTGACACTAAGAGGGAAGGTTGACAGAACGCATTCAGATTTACTTTCCTGCACCCTCATGTATTACTTTCGTATTGTTTGTACTTATCTAGTTTAAGGGGGGAGTCACAGTGAGTTTTGTTGGCTTGTTTGTGCTTACCGGCGGGATGGGGTGCCAGTAAGTTTTGTGTGTTTACTTTCTATCATATACTTAGTTGTACCTTACTGTTCGATCCTTTATTCGTGGTGTATATATATATACATATGGTTAGTTGGGTCTTGGTTCAGCTGGAGCACAGTACGTTCCCTTACTTGGATTTCGGGTTTACGGATAGTGGTTACTCTCCGTATGTATGTGCGATGTTTTAGCTCCCTGTAGACGTGTACTGGCGCTCTTTTGATAGTATTGCACTTCGACATCTTTATCTTTCTGGATTAGTTGTTAGTCTTCCCGTTTTTCTTCAATCTTTGACTTGTTTTACTTCCTCGCCATTTCTTACTTGTACTTTATTTTAGCCTAATTGACCTATGATGCCTAATGGGTACCTTGTTTGGTACTCATGGTGCACTTGTGTATTGTTTTCGTGGTGCAGATAAAGTTGGTTGCAGAGGTTACAGTGAGCTTTACCGTCCAAGCTGACCGTGGTTTCCTTGATTTTCAGGTCTGCTTCATTTTTGTCTATAACATGCCCTTTGTAGTTTCACTTTTGTAGGAGTAGTTTTTTTTATATTTTTTCTTTTGGATACTCTGTGTAGTAGCTCCATGTGTCATTTACACCAGGTTTAGGATTTGGGTTGTATATGTATTTCTTCTACTTCCGCTTTAGATATATTTACTTTTGTGTTTTCTTCTATATTGGATTATTCGAGTATATATCGCCCATTACGAGTAGCTCCATACTGTAGGGTTTGTCTTGTCTACTGCAAGGTAGTAGACGCCATCATGACCCGAATTTTGTGTCGTGACAGGCCATAAGATTCACAACTCTCGGTTACTTAATTTTTGTGAGCAATCAAACTAAGAAGCATAAAATGAGTGGAGGAAGAAACAGATATTGTACAAAGGCATTTAGGTACAAATACGAAAAAAGCTCATAGTGAGAAGAAAGAGCCTAACCGTTCTTTTAAGTATTTGATCCACCAGATAAGGTGAACGTAGAAGGTAAGAGAAGACATAAATTAAGGACAAAAAAAGAGGTACGTTACCAGGATGTCAGTTATTCTAGGACTGATAGCCCAAAAGTATATAGTCTAAAAGGTGAAGATTGTGTTAAAATCGAACAATTGCAGGTTAGACAATGCAACCATCAATATATGGATAACCGCCATTGCCTTGTCTTGTACCGGCGATATCACCATAATAACAACCACCCAATACATTCACACTAAGTGGGGTCTAGGGAGAAGTAAAATGTAAGCAATCTAGACCACTACCTCAAAAATAGGATAGAGAGGTTGTTTCTGATAGACCCCGACATGAGACAAAATTATCAAAACATGAATAATATAGAATCAACAGATAGTACAGAAAACACCAAACATAAAACTACCACAGAGCAATGCTACAGATAATCAAACCAACATCTGTAAGCGCTATTGTCCGAACAAAGTATTCCTATCAACAAAAAAAAAATTACCCACAGCCCTGCTACCCTAATACGTGTCCTCCATAGTTTTCTATATAAGGTTATGTCCTCGATAAGTTGCAATAACTTCATGTCATGTCTAATCACCTCTTATATTCTTCTTCGGTCTACCTCTACCGCGCTCGAAACTATCTACAGCCAATCTCTCACACCTCCGAACTGTTGCATCAATGTCTCTCCTAATCACATGTCTGAACCATCTCACCTTCGTTTTTTGCATTTTAACTTTCACCGAGGTCACTCCCGCCTTATCTCGAATAAGGCATATGATCCCTCAAATCAGGTAAAGGGAGGATACACCACTGGTCTGATCCACATTACCTGTACGATTGAGACATCCACATCCTATGTCGAGGTTTACCATGAAGAGTCCAATAAGCATCCACTGTATATCTTCCCTTATTACAGCAAGTACAAGGCTCTAAACTCTAGACTCAATGATCCCATTATACTTTATTCACGAACCATAAGTTCCATCATCTGGAACTTAGTATATAGAAAATGAGAGAATTGAGGAGAAAAGAGGTACTTTGATAATTGAATTCTCATACTTTTTTCCTTCTCATTTTTTTCTCCTATTAGTGCTAAGAAAGCATTCAAAAAAACTGCGACATTTGCCATTCATCAGGCTTGGGAGAGGGAAAATCTAGCAAATAACTTTTCCTGTGACTTTACAACTTGTACTCTTCATAGAAGACTTAAAGCGATCAAAAGTGGAACCAAAGAGAAGAAGAACAAATAAACGAAATAGCGGGAATTGAAAAAAAAATGGAAGAGAAAAAACGGGCTAAAACCAAGGCCCGTTTACTTATGTTTGTTAATATGAATCTTTTATCTCCGGCTATTGGGGATCAGGACACCATAAACTCTTAAAATCCGAGAACAAGGAGTAAAAACCTGTTTGGCTAAGCTTTTTCCAAAAAGTACAACAACAACAACATACCAGTACATTCCCACAATGTGAGGTCTAAAGCGGATAGAGTGTACGTAATTCATACCACTAACAAAGAGTGCTTACTAAAAAAAAGTTTGGTCAAGCTTTTGAAAAAAAAATAAGTGATATGGGGAGTAGCAGAAGCTTAAAAAGTAGCTTTTCCCCAAAATGTTTTTTGAAAAGCAGTATTAAGAAAATACACTTGGAAGTAATTTGAAAAAGCTTGGCAAAATACTAATAACTACTCAAAAGTGTTTTTTAGAATTATGGTCAAATTCAAACTGCTTCTCACCAAAAATACCTATTTGAAAAACACTTTTCAAAATAAGCTGATTTTTAAAGCTTGATCAAACACGCTATATGTTAGGATAGGTCATAAAGTTCAGCAAGTCTTTAATAAGCATATGTCGACAAGAAGAGATCATCATAGATGACTTCACGACTTGCCACATACTCGCCAATGACAAGGGAGCGGACCCTCGTATAAAAGCAAACAATGGGCTTTGGGTGGTGGTGTCGCCACGAGGGGATAGAAAGAATCACACAGTCCCCTATCGTGATAGAAGCAACAATAGGATAGAATTGCACAGGTGTGCAACTGGACTCTTCTTTGACTGAGACTCTGAAGAAAGAGTTTTCTAACCTCTGCACTGGCAAGCTGAAGCAAACAGTCCTCGGTTACCTATGAGTTGCAATTCTTCAAACTTTTTTCTTCAAAGAGCACCTCACCTTTGGATCCAACTGTCAAAAATTAGCTAATCAAGGCATTCCTATCAAGACATTTATTTGGTACGCTCAATTCTCTGATCCATACGAGACCTGATCTCTCCTTCACAGTGCAATATCGGAGTCAATACATGCAAGACCCTCGCGAACCACATCTCACTGCAGCTTTAAGGGTTCTTCGTTATTTGCTCAAGGATCTGGGAATTGGTCTTTTTATCTCAGCTTCTCCTCCTTCCAAGCTGATGATTTTTTGCAATTCCAACTGGGGCATCTGTCCAGATTCATGGAAATTAGTTAGTGTGTATTCTATTCCCCTCGAGGCTTCTCCTATTTCCTGGAAATATAAAAAGCAGGCGACAATTTCTCAGTTCTGCCGAAGTGGAGCATTGATCTATGAAAAACAAAATAAACCAACCTAAGACAGACAAACCAAATGAGAACATGAGGAATAGAGTACCTTCAGTGCTACTCAATCAACAACTCAACCAGCAAAACCAACTGTAACGGCTACATTTCACAGTCAGGAGTCATACAGAAATCCTAGTGGGTAATCTCCAGCGTCTCACCTCTTTGTCAGCCTGCTGCAGCTATGCTGGATCTGATGCATTTCCTTCTATTAATCTTGAGTTGTTCTAACTGGAATTTCCAGCCATTCACGGGGAATAAATGTGAGAAGAAACTGGAAAAGGAGAATAAAGATCCAGCTGTTGAGAAGACAGAACAATGTAATCAGAGTATAGGAGAGTGGCCTCTGAGGTCTGACAAAAACGGGGCAACTAGTATGAACATCACATGCCTTCAGAAAGTTGGGAAAGTTTGACCAGTGACTATATGGGAGTGGGACCATTTAAAATTTAACTTAGACAATAGACCTCTTAGATACGATGTTGACAAATACAGATCAGAGAATATGGCTTTCAATTTCCTGATATTACAAGGTACAATTTATCCTGAGGAAAGCTAACAACTGACAATAGAAATGCAGATCAGATAGCTGGAACTCAAGAATAATTTACTTGAAGAGCTTATTTCCATTGAACCAGAGCAACCGTTATCGCAAAAACGTTACACATTTAATAATTGTACAAAGTAATTGACTGCAAATTCTTTTGCAGAAACCAGGAATCTATTTAGAGTGGAATTCTTAATTTTTATTTTTTGAGAAGGTAACATTTTTAAATTGGACACTCCACTTCACAACTGTGGAAATCACACAAGTACAAAAAAATCATTCATAGGTGATCCTAACATCCTATTTCTTCTTACAAGGAATCTAAAACACCAAAAATTGAAACATGGTGTTCTAAGTACATCCCTTTACACCAAATATAAAAAAGACCCAGACACCTCATCTTCAACTTGTGTGTATTGCTAGATTTAGAGTGGAAATTCAAAAATGGGGATAGTGTTTGCAGTCTCAAAAGGAAGACATAATTTTGAAATCATTTAATCCAATGGCACCAGCAGCTGAATGAATAGAAATAATGCAGAATGTTCAGGAGGATACAAAACAGATTTCTAGAAAGAACATACCCAGATCGCTAGATAAACAGAGAGAAATTATATATACTCAAACCATACCTCCAGCGTTGATGTAAACTGAATCCTGGTTTGAGTTAACAAGCATTCCATCAAAGCAAACAAATGCAGACTAAATCTGCCATCATATTCAAGGCACAGCTAAATTAAAACAAATAAGATGATATACAAATATGAAGAGCAATGTCCCATTCCCATGATAGTTTGCAGAGATCAAAGATATTTAACGTTGACATTTCTGACAGAATAATATCTTACAGTCACACATGACAGAATATATAGAATTGGGAGATGTATTTTACAAAGCTAGAAGCATATGTTCAGCTCTTCTGACTAATGAAAAACAGGAAAAAGATCACCAGATAGCATTCCCCCCAAAAAATACCGTCCATTTAAGGACTAACCATATAAGCACAAAACAAACCTGAACTGTAATATCTTCCTGCATCATACAAAGACCAATATAGTTACCGTGGCATCAGTCACGGGATCATAGATATTGAACATTTTGCCAAATAAGAAAAAATAAACAGATAAGGAAAACATTCGTTTAAGCATTATTATAATGAAAATAGAGGATGGTATGATTTATGAAAACTGATCTTCGCTGACCTGTATTGCTAAATCTTTTAGAGAAGTACACTGTTTCTACGATACTATCACTAGGGTACTGGTTGGCCATTGTACAAAAAGACCCTTATAGTCAAAGCCATCAACTTACACGAACAAAACCCAAAGCTTCCTCGGAGGGTTCACTCAAAAATGTAGCGTTACACAGGTATCCCAAAGAATATGCAGCCCTAATTACGGACTGCACAGTCACACAACCCACATGCAACTGGTGGTCATATCTGGACAAGAAGGTTTCTCCAGTGAAAGGTAATAAACAGGAATATACAGCAAAAGAAGCTTCAAACCATCATATTCAAGTCTGACAAATCATCCATTGGAATCTCAAGTCCCAAGAAGTCATGATCTTGTAATCCATCATCATCAATGTTCAACCATGAGCCTATGTCCTCTCCCTGACCACCAAGATCGTAAGGGACATCTAAAACATCCATTTCTGGGAGTTGCAGACCAGATAAGTCAATGGGGTCCTCTAGTTCCTCCAGGTTACAATCATTATTATCATTTCCAGTGCCACCGGCACTTATACCACTTGATTTGGCTATTGAAGATACAGGCAATTTAGGCTCTGACATCCTGCCAAAAAGCCCGTTGAAAGAGGTGGATAACTGGGCAGTTTTCTGCTTAGCTTTTGTCTTGGGCCTTCTTTCTACCGTGGCACTGGAAGAGGCAGGTTGACCAATTTTTCTTGTTCCGCTGCAGGATAATACCTCCCTTCCATTTCCTTTTCCTTCTCGGTCTCTCTCACTTCTCTTTCCTTTTGCACTGCTTAAAAATGAACCACCTATGCCTGAAGAAACATCAATGGCAGCACCAAGAACATCATCCAACTCCTTCCGTTTGACCCTACTTACTTCAGAAGGTAAATTGGTTTCAAAGGATAAGTCCTGGTTTAACGATGGGCTCAGTTGTGCACCCAAAGCTGCAGAAGAGATGTAACAAGAATTAGACAATAAGAATTAAAGAGAGTGTTGTACTCAATTAACAAACCTTGCTTCAGAATTAATAATACCTGAAACTCTAGCTTCACCTGAACCGCCGGATGCGCTGACATAAGATTTTCCAGCTTCGCCATCAGTGTTTGAATCTGTTTGTCCATCACTAAGGCGGGATATCCCAGAAAGGAACATATTCTTATATAAAGGCTCACTGAAACAACTTTTTCTAGTCTCCTCAAATTCTTGGCATCGATGCAAAGTCCGCTTGACAAAAGCTAAGGCAGCTTGCTTGGCCATTTTTCCACTAGCACTCTTCATTCCATGAGCATTTGGACCCCAACAGCTCTGTCAAGGCAGAATCATTTCATATTCAACAACTTCAAGATTCAAATTACATGATTTAAGAAGACAGAATCATGCTTCACACAGTCCTGAAGAGCATTACAGCAATGTATACAAAATGTATATTTCTATCACCAATGATACTGTTAGCAGCATAACACCACGAATGAAGGAAATACAAATAAAAGCAGAAAGACGATGAAAACTTTGGTGGCTCTTTTGCAAAGACGCAGACCAAGCACATTGACAGAATACCAACTTGTCACAATAATAACGCATGTAGACCACAAGAACTTAAAAAAATTTAAATTGTAATTTCGAATTCCTGCTTTCATCTTGGGGATCAAAACTAGATGTACTTGTGAAGCAAGGGAAAAATTGCAACTCATTCCAGTTCGTGTAAACGCTGTATAAGTAACTGAAGCTACCATAACTCAGAAACCATCTTTTACCCAGAGAGACAAGAAAAGAAGAAATCAGCAAGGAGAGATGTCTTAATTATAAAAGTTTGACTATGTTTCACATGAAGAAATCTTGAGTCATCATTCAGTAATATCAAATGGAAATTCACACCATAAACAAATTGCAATATATCTAAACTCTGATCCCTCAAGTAGAGATAAGTAGACTACATTTCGTTCCTTTCTCCAAGGATGTAAATGTAAAATTTAAGAATAAATATTGCTTAGAAGCTTCAAATTACCATATATTTTTCATATGCCATCGCAACCAGTTTATCAAGAGCATGCTGTTCGAACTCCCTATAAGATAAATAATTTTAAGTTGTTACCACAATGAATAATATTAAGCAACAGTCAAGGTAGGCATCTGAAAGATACAAAAATTGTGTACTTCTTTTGGAACTTTCTCATCTCCGTAGATGAATTTAGCAGTTTCCACAGCATCCTTTTCTTCTTAGAAACCTACAGAGTAAGCAACCACATGAGTAAGGCTCCCAATAGAGAAACCAATTACTTAAAAAATTTATAAGAATAAAGGAGATCAAGCCCCTAGTTGTTTTTATTAAAGTTGAGATGTTCAATTGTCGACATGTATGATCCATCAAGAAACTGTCTCTAGGATCTTGATAGTAACAATTGGGAGTTATTGTTTTCTTAGTGTTTGAATTGATTTTTTTGTTTTTCGGGCTGAGGCAAGTAATAACATTGGAAAAAACTCACATATACAAGAGATATACCAAAAGGTCGAGAATCTACATCAAAACATGATTCTCTACAAAGAGACCTAATCATCTATACATAGAAATCTTAAGGGTACACCACCAAAAGGCAATCAAAAACAAAAGGCTATTTCTTAAATTTACTAAATCACTTCCAATCCTCTCAAACATTCTTCTATTTCTCTCCCACCATATGACCCACATAAGAGCTAGAAAAGAAACCTCCATACTTATCTTTGTTTAAAATCTAATAAATATAAAACCTAAATAAGTACTAATTAAAATATTGGCGAAATACATAAATAGGCCCTTAAAGACATCCGGTTTATTATTTAAACTCTTAGATTAAGCCTATGACCTATTGAACACTTGATCTATGCTCAAAATGTGCATATTTAACAAGTTTGACAATTCTACACAAGTTGAAGTGTGGCTTTTACTTGTCATTGACCAGAGAAGCATAACCAATGAAACTAAGACGCGTCATAAATCAAAATTAAAAGAAAAAAAAAAGGAAGAGGAGTTAGCGGGAAAATAAAATTCAGCAGGAGGTGACTTGAACAGTTTCATGGCAAATCAAAGCAGCTCGGTAACAAACCCCAAGTCGAGATTTGAGGGTCATGAAGGAATGTTACCGGAACAATGGAAGTTTGTCAAGGTCTTCGTTGAGCTGCCGGAGGATCTATGTATGCAGATATATGAAATGCAAATGGAAATGGAAATGGAAGGAACCTAGGGTGGCAAGTGCAATGACCCTCATGGTCATTTATGATAAATACATGGCGTTTTGCATTTTAGATCTTCCCAGTAGCTGTCCCAAGTCATTTATGACTTGCTGGAACAGGTAGTCGGATCCCTGGCGGCTCAGTTTCGAAATATCTCAAATTATTTGTTTTAGAGTCTAAAACTAAATACTTATTGACTATAGTCAACTTTCCTTCAAGACGACCTCGGAATTAAATTCCAACAGTGTTGTTAGCTCCGGAATGTCAAACAAAGTAAAGTTTGACCTTAAGTTCGGGTTTCGAAATTTTCGTTTGCAATTTGTGCTCATTTTTTGAATTTTGGTTAAGTTTAAGGCTTAAAGTGGAGCTTGGGTGGTATTTTGGTGTTCGGAGTGTCGGATCGAAATTCTGACGCTTCCATCAGCTCCACAATGGTTATTTTAGGCTAGTGAGAGTGTTGGTTAGCTTACCGAATTTGTCGTATTTTTGAGGCGGTGGTGGAAATTTTAAGGATTTAAGTCTAATGGTTGACTTGGTTAACATTTTTTCGAAACAACCTCGGATTCCGATTTCGACTGCATAGTTGAGTCCGGAATGTCGTTTTTGGTGTGCGTGCATAGTTTGTTTGATAAATTGAATGCATTTCGACCAGTGATTCGGACTATTTCTTCTTTTTGGTTTTTGTTGTTAAAACCTGCAACTGGCAAGTGACTTCCTGTAAGCATATTCACACAATTGCAATTCATCCCCCACTCAATCTACACGATCGCAACGTGTGATGACGCGATCGCGATGAAGAAAATCCCTAGCAGTTAAATAAAATCCCTACACGACCCTCAGTTCATTTTTCAGCAAACCCTTTATGGTTTTACTCCGTTTCTGTGGGAAAACTCATTCCAGACATCAAACCAAGGTTGGTAAAAATCCCCAAGTGTTGCCTCTTCGATTTTCACGTAATTTGATAAGTTTCTTCTTCGTTTAATTTTTGAAAAACCCAAGTTCTCTCCAATAATGGCCCCAAGTGGTGAAGTTGATGAACTCATGACATAACTCATATATTATTGAATAATTCTTCGTCCCTCAAGTCTATTTTGACTGCGTACCATAGCATCAAATTCCGACGTCTAATCCCGAAAAAATTGCATCTTTGACCCCTTTGTAGT
>JBDJHY010000014.1:8143398-8153692 GCA_039654485.1 Withania somnifera | reverse complement strand
GCTCAATTTGGAGTATGGATTCCTGGTAACGTTGGGAACCCCATGGCAAAGTTTATTTCAGTTCCGACAAGCGGACCCTGCAAGCCCATTTTAGGCTCAATCCAAAACTTCATATAATTTATACCGTTGGACTCGTATTGATATATGAAATACTATTTCGCAAGTTTCAAAGCAATTGGAGTTCGTTTGATATTAGTCGGAGTATTATTTGCAAGTTTTAGTGCTTTATCATCGGACGACAGGTAGGCTCCGTGGGGCTATCTCTTGGTTTATAACTTTAATAATTGTACTGAATAGATCCATGGGTTGACTATGTTGATGAAATGGGACCGCGAAGACAACCCACCACTAGAGCTTGCTTTGCTCTCGCTGGGTCGTTATAGTAACCTTGGACCATTCTTTCATCTATTTCTCATTCACTATTTATTTTGGCATCCAGATTCATCTGGTGCCTGTGAATTGGGATTTGTCCAGTGATACTTGTGCAGGGCGTAGGTGGTTGTCATTTCATGTATATATACTTGTTAATATTATGTGCATGCATTATACGAGAGGTTGGGCCATTGGTTCTGTTGAGAATGCATTAGACTGAGCCAGTATCACCACATGATTATTGAGCAGTGGAGGCTAGATACAGATTTTAGTAATAATAACGGATAATGATATAAACTAATAAATTGAAATATTTTAATAATACTATAAGTAAATGAGCTTTTAACTGTTTGACTTGGCGGTGTACCGAACACCCGGTACTACTATTTTTACTTGTTTTAGCCCATACTTTACACTCTGGCACAGAAAAATATCATTTGGCTAATTAATGTTGGGATTTGAGACCGACTCTGTTTGGCAGTGAGTACTGCCACTGGCACTTGAGATTGGTTGTGGAGACTTTGATACTTGTTCTATTGAGGATATTGGTGATACCACTACATTGAGGTGTTGAACGCCATGACTTGCGGAGTACGGCTTGATGATATTATTATTATGAGGCATTGGATGCCAGATTGTGAGACCTTTGAGGCTCTGTGATTTGGGATGTGAGATTATGGTGACGTTAGAGATTGTACGTGGTGAGCATACCTCCATGGACCTTGCCTCCGAGCTACGGCGACGTGGAGGGGGAATAGGATGAAGTATGGATATACCGAAAACATTTAAGGTAGCCTTCCATGGATTCTGCCTGTTGGGCCTACAAGCATCAGAGGAGAAACGTACACAGGACTGGTTACTTCATGGTGTGTATTTACTTTTCTGCACTTATTTCTTCAGTATGCCCCTGGTCGTATGGGAGGCCTACGGGTGAGCATCTTACTTCATGGTATGTATTTACTTGTATCATTACTGCTTAATTTGATTATTCCTTCCTATTTTACTTTGAGGTTACCGGAATACCGTCCATGTTCTCTCCTTGATTACTTATCCATCTCTTGATTATCTAGTGTTGTTGTTTATATATACGTTCTCTTCTTTTTCATGATATCATGTTCTGATGTTTTAGCTAGCAAAGCCATGTCTATCTGCTTACTTACTTCCTATCTGAGTAGCTAGCTTCCATGTTTTACTATTTGCTTCTATGACCTTACCTTCTTATATTCCATTATTTACTAATTTTATGATTGTTATGTGCTTAGTGGGCCCTCAAAGCCTATTGGGTACTAGTTGCTTTGAAGACTTGTACTCATACAACACTTGTTCACATGGTGCAGAGCTGAGTGCTAGCATCCGACATTGATTTACAGATCGTCGTTCATGCCTACTTGCTGATACTCAATACATAGTGAGCTTGGCGTCCAGTTGTTCCTGCTTTCTCTTCGAATTGGACTTGTCTTTATTGTATTTTCAGAGACATACTTGTATTAGACTTTTGTTTATACTATGTCTTAGAGCTCTGTTATATTTACACTGATACAGGATTCTGGGAGTTTATTGATTCTGTTATTATATTCCGTTATTTTTGTCATATCCCCTTTTCTTTATACCTTGCTATTATACTTGTGCATTCCTCTATTGTTGATAGTAGCCCTCCGCTTCGACTTCGAGCTACAGAGTCGGTTCTTCTACTGGTGGGCTAGTAGATGTCATCATGATCCGTGAAATCGAATCATGACACTATTATATTACCAATTAAAGTTTTAACTGATCTAATAATTTCTTTTACTAAAAGTATTCACACCTCTCAAGAAAGACAAATTTGGCAAGCAATATTAAAAAGGTAAGAGGATCAGTCAATGAAGGAATCAAAAGGAACTTCTCGGCCAAAACTACAATGGCTAAAGGGCGTCTGAACAAAAAAGGGCAATGACACAGTAGCATGAGAAATTATCTATAGAAAATTCCCAAGAAGTTTGATTAATCTTACACACATATTTTAGAATTTTCTTCTTAATTTTTACTGTCCTCAATTTCTTTTATATACTTTTCCATATATATATTTATATATCTTCCTTTTTATTTAGTATTTAATTTGCTATCTAATGTTATCCAATTTTACTATCTTGTCATGGAAGTTATTAATTAATTAATACATAAAAAAATAATGATCCTTATACTTTTTAGGATTTAAACAAAGTGAATATAAGAATTGATGATGAATATTAAACAAAATTTATTTCTTCTATTAAGGAAATCATTTTATTTTTTCCGTGATGTCAACTAGTACATCTATGAAAGTTGAAAAAGAAAATTGGGTGATTAATTATAGAAATGAATTTCTTCTTATAGGCAGTTGAGGTATAATTTTAGATATCACATAGTTAATCTATCTTCTATGGCGTGAAATTGTTCCAAATATATTAGTAATTTTTAGTGTGCATGCTTTTCTGGTATTCTTACAACTGGATGCACAGAATGGGGGCACGGGATAATATAAAAATCTAGCAAGAGAGGAAGGATACGCCGAAGGCATTTTCCCTTCTGAGTTCTATAAACGCAAAAGCTTATTCTGTCATTTGCAAACTGAAATAACTCCTACCAGAATTCCCACTTATAACTGCTTGTACCAATACCTTCCTTTTCATAGACATATCTGGCAAGGAGGGACTATTTGCTCCAGGCCTATCTCAGGATATAGTTTAAAAGGAACAACCCGATGCACTAAAACTCCCGATATGCATAAAGTTCCGGAAAGAACCGACCACAAGAGTCTATTGTATGCACCCTTACCTTGCATTTCTGCAAGAGGTTATTTCCAAGGCTTCCTGTGACCTTCTTGTCGCATGTCAACAACTTTACCAGTTACTCTAAGGCTCTCCTTCATCTCAGGATATAGTTTACAGAATAGAAAACACAAGCAAGTTCAAAGCACTATTTCCATTTTCATCCAATGGATTATAGAGAGAGTTCAGCAAAATAATTCAAATCAGACAACATTGCAATGCATTTGTGACCAAAGAGATGAGACAGATAGTAAGTTGAGCATTTACAAAACATATACATCCATCTACAGGATCGATAAAGGTGAGGCTAAGAAATAATAACTGACTCACAAGTGCATCAAAGTACGGAGGTCATCAACACTGATCTCCCTTTGATCTCGCGAGCCCTTCTTCCTGAAAGCCTTCCTCGCCAGTAGTTTCTTCTTTTCTTGCAGTTCCAGTATCCTTTCTTCAATGGTGCTTCGTGCAATCATCCTCACAATCTTCACATCTTCCTTCTGTCCAATTCTATGCACTCGGTCCATAGCTTGCTCCTCAACTGCGGGATTCCACCAAGGTTCCATTAGATATACTCTAGTAGCAGCTGTAAGATTAATTCCAGCACCTGAAGCTTTTAGACTTGCAAGCAAGATGGTAGGCCCCTCTGGAGCTGGGATTTCAAACTCCTTAATCACTTGGCATCTCTTTTTTGCATTCATTGACCCGTCTAAGCGCAATATCTTAAAACCAGCTGCTTTAAGCGGCTCTTCAAGTAGAAGCAACATCTTCCTGAACTGAGAGAAGACAACTGATTTTCTTCCAGGGCTTTGATCTCTTGATGCAACAAGTAGTTTTAAGAGTGTATTCACTTTGGATGATGCAGTGGATGATCTTCCACTATTCGCAGCACTAGATACTTCAGGTGCGCAGAAAAATAGGTCAGACTCTGTCAGAGGATGGCGGCAAAGTGGGCAGCAAGGCTTGGCACGTTTTATGGTCTTCAAAATGCATGACTTGCAAAATATATGCCCACAATAAGTAATGACACTATCAGTAGGCGGAAAAATGCAGATAGGACAATCAATTCCCTCGTCATCTTGCAATGCTGAGAGCATTTTGTCCAACAATTGTGGGTTGCTTTGCACATCTGATTTAATTCAACTATTAAATGTATTAGTCACTGTCTAGCTGAATAATAAGAGAAAAGGAGGGTGGAATAATGCCTTGTACTTGGCTAATTATACATCTTCAGAAAGTGATTAACATTCCCAATCATCAGTCCTAAAGAAAATGTAAGTAATAAATAAATAAAATGCAATATTAAGCTTGAAAGTATTTTGTCTTTTCATTCCTGGTGTAAATAATTCTTTTCTAGTTGAAACATTAGAGTTCCTGTAATTAGAAAAGGACACGTGAACTCACTGGATCGTTGTAAATTCGGCTACCAAAACACGAACATATAAATTTGAGAGATTTCGTGTCTAACCTCCAATTTTATTCGATGGAAGTAAAGATCTCAGGTCTGAAGGACACAAGGCTAAATCTACACAGATCTGTCGAAGTCGTACAATTACACTCAGCACGGTCCAATAATTTTTCATTGAACTATCAGAAGATATGTATTGGTTGACAATCTTCTTAGCTTCTGATTCCATCTGATCATACATTTCTCTTTCTTCTCCACAAAGTTCCACATAAAAAGTTTCGATAGATTTTGATGGCAAACCAACTAGAGCCTTTTCTTTCGTCCTTCTCAACGACATGGTTGACATTAGGACCTGAAAGGACAATGAAGATTAGAATCCTAAGACAACCTAGTAAGGCACATAAATTGAGTGTAAAACTAATTAACTATGAAGAGGGAAAGAGAATGAATTACAGCCCATTTGCATTGTTAATAAGTAACACGAACAGCATTCTTTCCCAGATATATGAAAATAAGAATGGTGATAAGTTTAGAGGAATTTCCAGGTGCAATCAGCTAAATCTCAGATTCCAGAAGTTGTGCTTCAGCAATGCAAATTAAGGGGCATAATACATAAACACGACCTTTAACTTGCCCTCAAATTATATTTATGAACTTTATTTTTGGGTGTACACAAGTAAGCACTTAAACTTGCATAAATTTGAGCAAGTAGATACACGTATCTTACATAGCATAATACACGCAAGACGCCATATCGGATGTGACTTTGCCACCTAGGACACCACATAGGACACGTGTGTCTACTTATTCAACTCTATACAAGTTAAAGTATCTACTTGTGCACACCAAAGTTAAAAAGGTCATAGTTATAATTTGAGATCAAGTTAAAGGGCACACTTATGTATTGTGCCTCTAAAATAATGTTCGAAAGCTTGCATTTGTATTCTGGGAGAAGTCTTTCTCTAACAGAACTTTATAAGTTGCAGAAATAATTTTCTGTGCAATGAACTCCTCAAGAATACAATAAATGTCACAAAAGCAAAACATAACACGTTTGCATTTCTTCAAAGTACTGGTGATCAGTGAAGATTGGCATGCATCAGAAATTCAATAGAAGGGTACTCTAAAGATACTCTCTCCGTTTCGTTTTCGTTGGCCCTTATTGACTTGGCACTTCCCTTGAGAAAATATTTATTAGGGGTTTATTTTACCAAACTAGCCTTATTGATTATGCTTTGAAAATATAAATTTGAACGTTGCACACTTTATGTAGGCATTTAATGACAAGGATAGCATTGGAAGAACATGATAAATTTCTCTTGATTTTACAAATTGGATAAGTAAATTGAAACAACTAATTTTAGTAAGAGGGCCAACATAAAGCAGCAGCACTATACAAATTTACTTGAAATTAGAGTAGGCCATATCCAAACTTTAAACAGTTAGATATACACTCTCAAAAGGAAACTAGAAAACCGAAACTAACAGGCAACAGAGCTGGCAAACCTCCACTCCTGTTTTAGGATTAGAGAGGAAAGAGGCGAAATTTAACACGATATGGTACAAAGAGGACCTAGAGCATCTAAACATTAAGCTCTTTCCTCACATTTCAAAAGTTCATATGCAAGAACGTAGTGGGAATAGCGTAACCTTTCTAAGGACAGTATAATGGAAAGGGATGAAAAGCATGATAACTACGGAAAGGTGAGAACTGGAACTGGGAAAAAACAGTTTCCAATTGTCTGAATTCATGAAGAGAAGTACAATTATGAGCCAGTATCAAAAACAGAGAATATGGTGACTTTAAATTCAACACAAACTTTTTAAAAAACAAATAAGAAGAGCTTACTTGCAGCCTCGACACCCCCTTCTCATCTCCCTGGGCAAGTGGACGTTGTATCAAACTATTCCAATAGGCTTTAATAGACAGAGGCTCAAATCTCAAAAATGACATCAAAGAATACAAATCAAATGAGTTATTTTGTATCGGTGTTCCTGTTACCACCCACCTTCGATTAGCTTTCAAGTTGTTAACTGCTCGACTTTGCTGAGCATTCACATTCTTAATGACATGTGCCTCATCCAAGATAACTCGCCACCATTCTATCTTTTTGATAGGAGAATCTATCCAGGTGTCTTCACTAGCCAGAATACTATATGTAGTTAAAACTATGTCATACTTTTCCAGCTCATTGGCATCTCCAGTCCGCTCTCCATAATAAATATATGACTTCAGTGAACCAGGTTTTGTGTGCTGCTCGATCTGTGAGGTCCATGTTGAGAATACAGTTGGTGGACAAACAACCAATGTTGGCCCTGAATTTGAATTGCCAGAACGTCTGTCAGGACTAAACACTGTTTTTCCCTTCACGTGTAGAGTGTGTGTGTGTTCAGTCTTTTGCTTCTTCCGCAAATTGTTAGCATTTCCACTATCTCTTCCCCTTTTATTCCTCCTACTAAATGAAGCAGCACATGTTTCTTCCTCTTCATCTAATCCATCATCTCCCTCAGAATTTAGATATCCACTTCTGATTGAAGAAATAACATCACCACATTTATCCAAAGCAATCAAAGAAAGGAGAGTAAGTGTCTTCCCCAACCCCATATCATCTGCAAATATTCCACCTCTTATAGGTTCAGGTCTTTTATCTGTAGAGTAATTTGTCAAGACATTCACATAATTACCCTCTTTCTCTTCCCAAAAAAGAGGCAATTCTGCGGAGCTCTCCCTCTGAACCAACCACCACAATCCTTCCTTCTGGTGCAGAAGAAGCTTTGACTTTATTATATTTTTGGGTGGTTCTAATGGTTTCAGTTCTTCCTTTTTACTGACTTTGTCATCCAACAGCTTAAATATCTCATCAATGTCCCTCCCTTGTGGTGTACTTCTTTTCTCCTTCACTACCTGTGCCTCGGAAAGTGTAAATGACGGATGGCTCTCGGCAATCAAGTACAACCCACCATTTGTAATTGCTGATTTTACTATTCCGAATGCTTCAAATCGTGCAAAGATGTGAACTTGACAGGGAAGTTTGTATCTGTTTCCTGGATGAGCCACCTTTGGAACGATTCCTATGAACAAATGATGAAATAAACTTGTTTCAAAAATCATATAGCAAAGAGACCGGTAACTATCAAAGCATTATTCTCATACTATTTGAAGAGTCGGAGACTATAACTAAAGAGCAGATTCTCTTCTCCAATAGAAAAAATTTAGGTACTTAATAATGGAAAGAGGAAAAAACTGAATCCAAATTCAAATGTGACTAAATTTTGATTCTTGCATTCAACATAATCAGGCAACAGTGACACAGAGACTAACTAAATATGAGTACTGAATTCAAGAAGTTATCCAACTACTGAAAGCTAAAATACCAAAATTTAAAAAGAATATCAAGGGAAAATAGGAAAATGCGGAAAAGGGTAAAATGGAAGTAGGAAAACAAATAAATCAAAACACTCAAGGTAAATGCAGCGTCTGCCAGAGAAACCTGTGCATCTCATATTTATCTGTCCCAAAGCCCCAAAGATCGGCAAAGCACAGGTTTTGCGCTTGACCTTGCTACATTGGCGCTACGGCATAGGCGTCAAGGTGCTAAGGACTGCCTAAAGCGAGTGCACCTTCACCAATGGGTTCTTTCTTTAATGGAAAAACATATTATATAGTTAGATTGTAGTTTTTCTGATTCAATGGTTCAAATAATTACCGTTTGTGTTTATAGGTACATTCTATTGCAGAAAATCTCTCATGCTTCAATTGTGTTGTGCCCTTGAAGCTACAATAGCCTTTGGGTCTTTTATCTTTTGATTACTCTGTACTGTCCACAATATCCATAAGAATCACGCAAACAAGTTCAGAATTTTAGCCTTTACAACAAAATTTCAAGGAAAAAGTCATAACAAGAAAGACAACAAAGAAAAGGAAGGAATGAAGGAGAGAGAGAACCCAAAGAGAACATCCTACACCAATTTTGAGTAAGTTACCGTCAATAGTGATGAGATGTGAGTCCAAAAGGGGTGCTAAAACGGTAGCGGCAGAGCGTTCGATGTGTCCAACTTGAATAGAACGAGTGTTGAGAACTTTAATAGCATTTGAATCATACTGATTGAGGGGTTCACGTTGAAGGCCAACGATTTCTCGTCCGCTGATTGTACCAGTGTAATACTGAAGACCCACAATATTTACAATCACAAAACCCACCAAATACATCTCCCCTGATGCGGCCTCTTCTTCCGGTGACAAAGGCCACCGCTCAAGTCTCATGAAAACATCAACTGGCTCCACCATTTTTCCGACTTCTCACAACAGCGTTTAAAAGGAGAGAGAAATATTGGGGGTTTTTGGCCTAATATAATGCTGACTCCTTGTTTCCTTGTGTTGTTTGGTCTTTTAAAGTGCCTTTTGGACGAGATTTCAATAATTTGAATTCTTCCTTTTTTATTTTTTCACTTTCATTCATTCCTTTTGCTCTTTTGGTGACAACTCACATGTCACAGCTTTCAAAATTAAAAATTAGAAGTGAAAGGTGTTTAACATTAGAAGAACTCTTTCTATCTCAATAATTTGGATCAAATTGATTTGAAGTTAAAATTATATTTGGATATATGTTAATTTGATTTCATAATATACAAACCACTTCATGAAAGATAACTTATGTTATTTGACAGTGACAAGGTAAAAAATGCCCTTATATTTTTATTTATTAGTTATGTTTTGTTCTTCGTTATACTATGTGACTATTTATACCATCATCGTAATGTTATGGCCCAAAATCGAGTTGTGATGACGTCTACATCTCCACCTATAGGTAAATCCTACCCTGGCCCAGAGCATAAAGCGATTGGCCATACCAAGAACCAAAAGAAAAAGAAAAGGGAGCTGAAGAAAAGGAATAAAAGAAGAACATGGAATTACATAACAGAAAATAACTCCCCAGAATCGGTATCGTGGTTGTAGAGCATCTATATACATAGAACAGTACAAAATACAACCCACAACGGGGCAAAACTATGAAACAGCTGTCCAGAATCCAACTAATACAAGTATGATGACAGAAGGAAAATCGATCAGAATAAACATCAACTACTCACCGTGTCTCCTGAAACAGTACCAAGCTATATCGCATAATCGCGTCCTCTTTGCAAACTCAAATCAGGATCTATATCACAAAGATGCAGAAGTGTAGCGTGAGTACCAAACACAACAGGTACCCAGTAGGCGTTATAGGTAGACTAGGCAAAAGTAAGCATAAATAAGGGTACAATGCGACCAAATAACAGATAAAAGGAAAGTAGTCACAATATTAGCTAGCAAGTACAAGAGAAAGACAAGACCCGAGTCACAAATAAATCATGACAAACGTGACATGTACTTGGAGCTTCAACGTAATCAGCACAAGGAAAGACCAATAAGAGAATATAAAACTGGTAACTGGCTAAGCTAGCAGCAAATAAAGCAAGTAATTGAATAATATAGAAGACGGAAAATGTCACTACCCGATTTCTTGGATCATTATGGCACCTAATATCCACAAGTAAGAGAACCAATTTTATAGTCTAAAGCCGAAGCGTAGGGCTACTGTCACAATAGTGAAATGCACAAGTACAATAACAAGGTATAAAGGAAAAAGGATATGACAAATATGTAGAATATAATAACAAAATCAACAAACTCCCAAAATCCGGTATCAGTGTAAGTAAACAGAACCTCTAAGTACAGAGTATAAGCAAA
>JBDJHY010000014.1:8115732-8127151 GCA_039654485.1 Withania somnifera | reverse complement strand
TCATTGGTTGGTTTAATAGGTATCAACATATTCTTTAGCTTAACTTCTCACTTATGTCATAAGAATATAGATTTGGTCATTAATTTTTTTTATATTCAGATTGATTCTCTTGCTATGAATTAATAAAAGAAATGATCGAAATAGAAGTGATTTCTGATTTGATTTTATAAGAATTTAATTTTGAGTAAAGATCTATTCGTTTTAGTGTCAATTTGTTTTCTTAGTGTGTACACTTGAATGTTATGAATTGAAGAATCGCTCAAATTTAGACAAAGAATTTGAAACTTTATAGCATGTATAGAATAAAATTTTAGGCCTAAACCAATATAAAAGGCCTAATTAATTAATTTAGTGTAAAAAAGAGTGAGACAGGGTGCATATTGTTTAAGATAAAAATTAAGACAACATAGTTATCTCGGACTAGTAGGATATTTTTACTTAAAATGATAAGCCCTTACCAGGACACGAATAATATATCTCCATGACTGAGATCGTCGTTGCATATTTTGGATTAAGACACATAAATAAAATGGAGAGGACGGGCTTATGCGTCTTGACCTTAATACTTCTCTTAAAATAATAATCATTGATTAATTAAAGATGAGAAGACTCAAATTTTTGATACATATGCAAGTTAAGGTCTCAGTTATGTGTTTTCACCAGTGCATTTCAGAGTTGAGGTCACAACTATGCATCTTAATTAAGAGTAGTAAAAGTTCAATAATTTTAAACTGAACCATAGACTATGTAATAATTGCAACTTATCCAAGATTATTTTAAGATGAATACAAGTTGATAAAGTGACTGTGCTAGAACCATAGGACCAATGAGGTGCCTCATACTATTTTCAGTTAACAAAGTTTTTATCTAGACTTGATTTTTTTTATGAACAAAAGATAGAGTCAACTTTACTTTTGATTAAGAATTCGATAAGGTGATTTAAAACAAAAACGTAATCTCAAGTGAAGACTCTAAATAAATCAAAAATCACATCAATTTAAAAACCCTTCAGAACCCTTATTACATGGTTCAAAAACTAAAAGGGTGTGACATGGACCTTGTCATAACTTATTTTTAGGTCGATAAACATCATGTGTAAGTCTTTGTTACTCTCTCTATACCATTCCATTAATATCCTTACGGGATGAATGACTTATGTAGTTGAATTACATGGCATGAAACCAAATTAAATTTTTGGTAATAAATATAATTTACCACACTAGTCACATCTCACCACACTCCTCCTGACTTTCATAGTGTGAGTTAAAATTTTGAATATCATATTTTTTTCTTGTACACAAGATCATTGTGCTCCACCTTTAATTTCGAGTCATCGATAGTTATACCCCCAAAAAGTAAATAACGTCGATTCTTAAAAAAACTACTCTCTTCGCTCCATTTTATGTGGTCTACTTTGATCGACTACGAAATTTATGAAATAAGAGAAGAATTGGTAACTTTTATGACATTACCTTTTATTAATAAAAATAACTTCTACTATCTTTAATTAAGTTGGACTAATAAGGGTATGCCTTTAAAAAGCTATCAAATAAGAAAATGCATTTTTTTTTCTTGGACCAGAAAAATAGGACAAATAAAATGGACGGAGGGGTAACATTTTTTACTTAAGAATCATATGATTCTGAAATCATAATATAAATATGGAAGAATTAAGTCAACAGTAATTAGAAATTGTTTGAAGCTGGAGAAAAAGAAAGTACTTTTTGTCAAAATCTTTAAGAAGAGAAAGGAAGATATATAGAGAACAGGAAGATTTATCGGACATCAAATATACTGATTTATTAAAATATTTTTGAGAAATATTCCTAGTATATTAATCCCTAAATATTTGAAAAAGAAATGCGAAAAATCATTTAGTACAATACTACATTCATATTTTAGCAAAAAAATGTACAACTCATCAAAAATCCAGTCTAAGTGAGCAAATATGTTATAAAATATATACTACAGAACTATATTCAGACGTGATAGGGAAAATAATCATTACGTTAATGTGTTACTTTAATATTTTATAAGAATATTAGCATTGTATTAAAAGATGTTGACCTGGCATTTTTCTGAGCCTTGGCCAGATAGAATTGCAGCATCCTTGAGGGTTGGATAAAGTTCTAACCTCACGTCCCAACATGATATAGTCATTCTATACTTTTGTGACCATCCTTCTCTCGGGAAATATTTAACCCATCCAAGAATCTTTACATTGACAAACATTGGCAGTTTTGAATTCCAACTTCTTGAAATGGCTCCAGAAACATATTCATCTGTAGGTAATCCTGTAGAGGCAAATGTGGCATCAACAAGTTTTGTCTTGTTTATTCCTTGGTAGAACCCAGGTAGCGTTGTCGCTGAAATAATGTTACTTTCGTATAAGATTATGATGACAGAATTCTCATAAAAGAAGTCCTTTGTGAGTTTTGCCATATAGCTATGGTTGTTAATCCTCATGGTGATGTTCCAATTCCCTTTCATTTGCATGGTGGATACATTTAAGAAACAAGATATCTTGTCGACCATGAACTCATGTTCCAAGATCTGGTCATTTCTGTGCATGATTGAATCAGCTATGGCATAAACCATACATGAACCTAACATGAACACAAGGAGGGCCAACATAAATTGGTCGAATACTCTATTATTTTTGTCTTCATCAATGCTTATTACCGTGTGTAGGCATGGTTTAACCTCATTTTCTAAAGAATTATTTTCTCTTGTCTCTTTCGTTGCAACACTAGTGTACCCTTCTTGTTTTGAATTGCTTATGTACATGGTTTAATTGATTGATTCAAACATGCATAAAGATGCAAATACAAAGGAAATTCGTAATTGATCTAACTTTTTTAGTTATCTAAGTTTCAACTTGGAGAAATATGTGGATTTGAATAGAAAAGATAGGGATGTGAATGGACGGCTAAAAATTAATTAGCACAAGTGATGGTATAACAAACTTTCTATTAATACACAATTCAATACTTGTGCACAAGAAATAAGTTTGAAAAGTTATCAAGAGTTATTTAAGGTGAATTAAAAACTTTCATGAATTTTCATTTTTGTTATTCCATTTTATGGAGGTAGTAACTCTGTATTATCATCTGAGAAGAAGTACTAAAAAGGGAGGGGGACCTTATTGTCTCCTTCTTTAAATCACTTCCAATGTAACCTCTCAATAGCAGTCAAATCTCGAAGGCCAGGTCGACTCAACTAAGTTTTTGTCCTAAAGCCAAACCGTCACAAAAAAGCTTTATATTATTTAAAGAAAGTTTGTATATTATTTGAAGTCTATTTTTAAACTTTTTGAGAATCAAAGGTATTAATAACTTTTTAATAATCAATTTTTCTATGTGTGAATATACTGGTATGTTGTTGTAATTTTTGTAATAAAATTTTCAATCATTTTTATTAAATACATACAAACGTACATACATATATATACACGGACATGCACACATAAAACAACCCAGTGTGACCCCACAAATGGATCTGGAAAAGATAGTCTGTACATAGGCCTTACACCTATAAGGTAAAGGGACTATTTTAGATAAACCCACGACTCAAGTGAAAGTATTACAGAGCAATTTGAAAAAAAGGAACAATAAGTCTGCAAAAAAGGCAAACTACTTAAGAAAACATGACAACGCATACTAAAATGGAACAACCAGTATTATAAATTAATACGAAAATCAAAACGCTAGAAATAGTAAATAATTACATAGATGGAATAATCAAAAGTTTCCAAAGTAATACTATGCCTACTAGAATGAACAACTAAGAGAGCTAACTCTTAACTCTCTAACTAACCCTTTACCCTAGTTCATGTTCTCGATAAACTTTTGTCTAAGGTCATGTCCTTGGTAAGATATAGTTATTTCATATTTTTTTCTAATTACATATCTCTAATACTTCTTGGATCCACCTCTATCTCCCATATGTTCATTGGTATTCAAAATTTCGGACCTCCACACTAGTTCATTCGTGCATCTTCTCTTCACATGTCTGAACATCTAAGTCTATTTATCAGTACCTTATTCTCTATTAATGTAACTCCTACCTTGTATTGGATTTCTTTATTTCTAATATTACCTCTACTAGTGTGACCACAAGTTCCTTTCAACATCCACAGTTCCAAAACTCTCAACATCTAAACATGGAGCTCCAAATACTAGGCTTTATTTGTCCACCCTACATTAATACAATATCTGATATCCTCATTGATTTTACTATTATTTTGGATAACAGACCTGATACTTAAAGCGTTATTTCTCATGGATAAGCTATGAATCAAGCCTCACCTCCAAAACATCATCATATGTTACGTTGTGAAACTTACACTCTAAGTATTCTATTTTGGTCATGCCCAACTGGAATCATTTAAACTTTAGGATTTATTGCATAAAATCATGCTAAGCATTGACTCAAATGTTGGTCTGTCTGATTATAACTATATCATCATAAAAGAACATACACTATGGCACCTCACCTTGAATATATCGAGTCAATTCATCCTTTACCAAGTAAATAAAAAATGGACTAAGAGTTGATCTTCATATGCAACCCAATCATAATTCAGAAATGCTCTGAGTCCCTACACATTCAACTTACCAAGGTTTCTTCTCCATTATTCATATCCATGATCTCTCTAGTATTTTCTATAGAAACTCAATTAGCCTTGAGGAAATCCATAAACATCCCTAAAACCTTGTCATAATTTTCTAGGCTGATGAACACCATGTAAAGGTCCATCTTTATTTTCATAAACTGCCCTGCTAGTATCCTAATTAGATGAATGGATTCTATAGTTGAACCATCCATATGAATTCAAACTGGGTCTAAAACATTGTCACTTTCTTTTCATACTTTTCTCCACCACCCTTTCCCAAACCTTCTAAATTTGATACTATAATAGTTGTTGTAATTATGAATGTGAGCCTTATTATTATATAACATGATCATCATACTTCACCTTTATTCATTTGGAATCTATAACATCTTAACAATGACACTAGTAACTTGATTATCTATTCCATACATGTCCTTTCTATGCTCTTCAAGAATTCTATTGTAACACCTTGAAACTTGTACTAGAATTTTATGGCTGAACAAAGTGTGTCTGTTAAATTTCACCAAAATCTGATACTATCAGATTATCATGAGACTATTATGGACCATAAAGGGATTCTATGGTCTATAAAAGGACCCATCAAGTCATTCATAGACTTATAAATTCTTAGCAATTTCCCTAAGTTTCTATAATTTACAATTACAAACCGCAAAAACCTTTCACGATTTGTTATACGACATGTTTTCCTCGACCCAAAGTTTCCCAAGTTTGGCATACTTGTTAGAAGGTCCTATAGTTCCTACTACAGACCTTATGGGTGGTTGACAAGTTATAAGGGGCACCCGTCACATGACCCAGTGACTAATCGAGGAGAGAATAGTTCGACAACTCAGTTCGATGAACCGTCCTATTTAATAGTTCATCAAACCAATTGTAAAGACATGACACTTTCTATTTTAACCTAAATTTCAGAGGAACTTTTACCCTTTTTCCAATTCATTATTAATTTTAACCTATGTCATTTTAGCTTCATTTGGAGTAAATATAAGTATAGAAACCTTATTTATTTTATTGATTACTCATAAATTAAACAAAGAACATATTTTTTCAAGGATTTCTCTCAAGAACTACGCCTAGGGTTTTCATCAAGAAATCAATGTGCATCATTTCTCCTCAAGATTTCTCTATGAATTTTCCCCAATTAAGGTATTTGAGACTTTAGGAAGGTTTCCTTCCAAATCTTGTGCCAAATTTTATTTCATGGTCATGATACAGAGATTTTAGGGTAAACCCCATAAATTGCATTCATGTCTTTAAATCATGTATTATGTATATACTCTTGATCGTAATCATGCTTATATATATATATTTATGTTACAATTGCACAAGTTTTCATAAAGTGTAAAGCTTGGTCCAGTTTATTAGTTCAAGTCCCTTATAAGGAGTCTATATGCTTGGTTAGTTATATTTTTGGAAAATTCCATTTATTTGAATTCATAGTTCAGAATATGTTCAGTAGTAGAGTAGAGTCATGGTCCATAATGATGGTCAATTTATAAATTTTGTCTTTTTGAGTATAAGTCTAATTCACAAGTCAGATAGTTAAAATAAAGCTAAAATATGATGATGAGACAGTAATATAGCATAGGCAGCTAGTTATGAGTTCATGGGACCTTATGTGGTCAAGACAGAATATGTTCATGTTCAGTTTGTGGTCTATTTTGGGAGTTGTATTAGTACAGAGTGGATTTGGGATATTGAATCCTTATCCCATACCCTGTGTCACAAAATGTAGGTAAGTTCATAGCCCAGGGCAGTATTTATAGATCATGCTTAGTGGATCCACTAAGAGTTAGATATGGCCCTTACTTTGGTAGGTTTAGGACCCCATACTTTGGCATGTTTAGGACCCTATCTAACATAGGGATATATGTTGGACCTTGTAGCCTTGTGCATAAGGAATGTAAGTTATAAAACCTCCCAGGTCAGTTATTTGGTCAGTCAGTCAATATGGTCAATCTTTTGTCAGTCAGATTAGCAGAGTCATAATAGATAGAAAAAATGAACAAAGAAATAAAATAAGACTTTTATTATGTTTTATTATATATATTTTTCTTATTTGAGTCAGCAAGTGGCGGTTGAGGTATGAGTTATGTGTTCATGATTGCATAACTAGCTTATTTATTGATGTTATAGGTTGTTGCACTAAACCCTCTCATGCTCAGTATATTAAATGTACCAATCGTGTACTTTTTTATGTTGCATGTATTTCACACATGTAGGTTCAGCCAACCTTACTGACGCTTGCGGTTGACTTGGAATACATTCTTGACCGATTGAAGTAAAGTGATGAGTTCTCACTTGATTCGAGAGCTATCTAAAGTATCTTTCTTTTTGTTGGTTTAGAGATCATACATTAGAGATAGAATTTCCTATTATTCAGTTTTTGGCCAGCTAGGGACATTGTCCAACCTTATGTTTTAGTATTCATCTTGTTAGTGGCTTCAGACATTGATGGTGTCAAACTTAGACATTTAGTTTTCATATTTATTCAGATTATCTTTTATTGATGTGAGGTTCACCATTTCTTTATTATTTATTATTATGATATTACTGCCGATGAGACAGAGTGATAAATTCATCCATGGGCCAAGTGGTTCACATAAGGCTACTGAGGTGACTTAGTAGCTAAGGATCCGGTCCCTCCTAGGGGGTGCCTCCAAGGCATGACATCTATAAATTATCATATTTATTGATTGCTCTCCATCATCTGTCACACTCCAAGACTACACCCTTGATGTAACAAACACATGGAATCATGAGTTGCTCGAGAAAATCGTATGACCTAGCATGAGTCACAAAATATACATACAAGAAATAATGTGGAAGCGTAAATATAGCTTAACTCTTTTAATATGTAATAAAATTTGTTGAAAGTTACTACAATTGTTAACTGAATGTATATAAAACCTCTACTAACAACTGCAGAGTTCTTGGGACAAACCCCAGCTAATTCTAAATAATTGCAAAAGAAAGTACAAAGAAATTGGGGTAATCTAAAGTGAACATCGTTTCCTCAAAATATGAGGACTCATCACCATCTAACTGAGTCGTACCGAGTCTACTAATCAATGAGCTAGGAAGGCACTTCTGAATATATTGGGGCAAGTGTAGGAAAAAGTATGCATCAATACATTTGAATGTATTGTGTATGTAGGAATATAAATGCATACTTAAAATAAGCTAACACTGGCTGAATAATACTATGTTAACATAAAGCTGAATTGAGCACCACTATGTTGACATAAGCGTAATTGAACACTACTATGCTATCATAAGCTAAACTAAACACTACTATGATGACACAAATAATGCATGATAGATGGATATATTTAAAACATCATGCATTAAGAATGGTTCAAAACATATCATAAAGAATAGACTCATTATAAGGAGACCTCCCATCATGGGATTATTATATAGTTATGAAAACTGCAAGTCTGACTAAAAATGAATACCTGACTGATCTAAGACTAAAACTAAGTTGTGAAATACTAATAAAAATGTATGAAAAATTTTGTATCTTGTTATAATCTTAATATGAAATATTATGCAATACGAACATTTCGAAAAAGAAAATTCAACTTTCAAGAGTATAAGTAAAAGTCAATAAATATCTCCAGCTCATTAATTTTAACAAGGTAAAAAAACACTTGGTTAAAACATTCTCAAATACTATCTTACTACTAACTGACAGCTACACAACAATGGGAGATTTTATAACCAATGTACTTCGTGAATTTAGCTACGGAGTTTAGCATATAATCCCATGATGGGAGGTCTCCTTATAACTTTCTAGGATATAGAGCCACTTCATAATTTCCTACTGGATCCACTAAGCCAATCCAGATAAGCCTTTTCGTCCTATGACAATCCTTTCTACGATAGGAAGTAAAGGTTATAGGATAGGGGTTTTCGTAGCTAAATTCTCTCAGTTATAATACTATTCCTATTCCTAAAACTACTAACTACTTCTTATCTTTACCAATTGAAAGCATTATATATTACCAACTGACCAAGTAAAATCAATCTTAGTCTCTTTGGGAAAACATCTATCTTATGGAAACTATTCTCATTACTTCATAAAATATACCCATCCTTTCTGAACTTGTAATTCAGGCAATCAAAAGATCATTTAAATATTTCTGACTATGAACTAGGCTTAAATATTTATAAAGACAAAACATCAAAGTTTTCTGACTAAATTTGAAACAAACTCAACACTTTTAAAAGTGAAGTAATATTCATAAAAAATCTAACAATTAGTACAAAACAAGATTTAGACATGAAAGGTTAACAATTTATTAACATTCACCATGTATCATTATTTTATATGGATTTTTATGAAATTATACATGAAACTTTACTCATATGACATACTAGCATGAGTTTGAATCCAACTCAATATGACATGCAACTTCAAAAATGAACATGTCATTACTTCAAAGATTATTAAAAGCATCATAGAACATGCTAGGAAACATAACTTCGTTATATCAAGATAGTTTGGATAAAATCCTAGAATTTTAAATTTAAACTTGAAACTAAAACTGAGAGATATTGGACAGAAGGATGGAGATAACCTTTGTTAAGTCCTACATACTAGTTTGAAGATTTTCTAGACCAAGTTTGATGATGGAATTGTGTAATGAATCTCACGGTCATTATGACAAATACCCAAAATTTTTCATTATCAAGCATCTCAATATTTTTTTCAAGTCATTATGACTTGTTGGGACAGGTAGTTTGGTTCCCTGACGGCTCGATTGACAAAAATCTCAAATTGCCTGTTTTAGAGCCTAAAACTAAGTACTTGTTGACCAAAGTCAACTTTCCATTAAGACGAGTTTGGAATTAAACTTCAACGTGTTCCTTTCGCTTTGGAATGCCAAACAATATCAAGATTTACGTTAAGTTTGTGTTTTAGAGTTCGTTTGCAATTTATGCCAATTTATGGATTTTAGTTAATTTTAAGGCCTTGTCAGATTAGAATTTTGATGCTTCTATCAGCTCCAGAATAGTGAACTTAGGGAAGTTTTACCCTTGGTACACTTCCCAGGGTGTTTGTGCTCGATTTGAGTTGTTATGTGGGAAGTTTGAAATTTACTTGTTTTGGCTACATCTTGGTTGGGGGTCATTTTCATCCAAACAACCTCTGATGTCAATTTTGTCAATTCTGTTGAATCCGAAATGTGTTTTTCACTTGAAATACATATTTGATTTGTCAAAATTAGACTCTGTTTGATTTTCAAAATCCCGATTGAAATTCAGAAAATAGCTATTTTTTTGTGCCATTTTGATCGATAAATCTATTAAAATACTAATTTATCGACCAGGACCAATAAGTTGGACACTCTGCCAAAAAATTAGCAAGACTAATTAATCAGGTCAATTGACTAATAAATCGACAGATATTGATAAATCAGTCAATTTTTTAATAAATTGGTGTCTGCCAGTGTAAGGGGTGCCAATTTATTAGTACTTTTGGTCTGATAAATCGGTATTTGAGGGTATTTTTTCAGTTTTCAACCCATTTTTGGGTTATTATTCTATCAACCTTTCCCTCATTTTCTATCTAAATTTGGTACAATTTGTCTTGCAAACTTCCCCAAAATCCATAGAAAAGTTCCTTGAAGATCTTGTACGTCTTTCTCATATTCAGTAAGTGATTTCATCCATTAAATTTCATTAAAGCTAGTGTTTTTCCTCCATTAATGCCATAGTCAGGATTTCTTGATTCCTTCAATTATATCCGAAGTTATGTGGTAATTTCTTGCTCCTTAGGGTTAGTATTCATCATAATAAGGTTTCTTTTACTGAATTCTATTTTCGACCTTTATGAATTTGTATGTAGAATTCAGAAAAAAAACGTTACTATGATGAATAATTGTACTAAATAGCATCCCTAGGTTGGTTTGGTTAGCTAGGTTATAGTAACCTTGTACCGTTCTTTCATCCATTCCTCATTGACATATATATTGGCATACCGATTTATATGGTGCTTGTGACTTAGGAGTTGTCAAGCAATACCTATGCAGGACATAGAAAGTTGTTATTACATGATCATACATATATATACGTGCTGATATTTCATGCATTCATAAAATAAGAGGTTAGGCCTTTGGCTCCGATGAGAGTGCATTGAGGCTGGGCCAGTATTATCAATTGATTGTTGAGCCATGAATGATGGATAATGATTTAAACCAATAAATTGTAATATTCTAATAATAATATAAGTAATAACCTTTTAACTTTTTTAGACTTGGCATTGTATCGAGCACCAGGTAATACTATTTTTACTTATTTTAGCCCAAATTTTACACCCTGGCACCGAGAAATATCATTTGACTAATAAATGTCGGGACTTGAGACCGACTTTGTTTGGTAGTAATTATAGCTGCTGGCACTTGATTTTGTCATCGTACAGCAGTGAGTACATCTTTTTTGTACTTACCACACTACTGTGTGTGGAGACTTGATGATACCTGATCTGTTGATGATATTAGTAATATCGTTATATTGTGTTATATTGAGGCATTGTACGCCCTAACTTGCCGAGAACGACTTGATGATATTATTGATATGAGGCATAAGATTCCAAACTTTGAGAACCTTGAGGCTCTGTGATTTGGTATGTGAGGTTATGACGATGTTAGAAATCTTACATGGTGACATTCCTCCATGGACCTTTCCTCTGGGATTTAGCGACATGCAAAGGGGGGTATAGGACGGAGGAGAGATATACCAGGAATATTTAGGTTAGCCTTCCATGGGTTCTGCGTA
>JBDJHY010000014.1:8090070-8100959 GCA_039654485.1 Withania somnifera | reverse complement strand
AACTACAGATATTAAAATAACAGAGCTGTAGGGTGAAGATGTGGAAAATGTTCATAATTGTCATCTTCTTGGGCCTCTTAACCAGTGATGACAATCAAAATTTGTTGTATTTCACGAAAATTTCAAATAAAAAAAAAAACTAGTCTTATAAATGAAACTACACAAATAAAGTCAAATATATAAGTATCTGTGAGGAAGTAGCCTTAGTAAACAAACAACACTAAAGTAGAACATCTAGATAATTGAAAACTTTAACCAAAAGTGTTGTCCTCTGCACCCATGTATAGTTCATATATGTTGTTACCCGATGCAAAACGTAATCTTCGAGGGGACTAATTTATTTATATTTTTTGTTTCTAACTTTACCTCTCATAACTCGGACTCCTTCGAACTTCTGTCTCTAATATAATTGTTCACTAAAAGTTTACGTAGTGCTTATAATATTTAGGAAAAATTTAAGAAGTAAATTTTAGTATATTTTGAAGTACTAAATGTTAGGAGTTCTTACCTTTTACAAATAAGAAAATATTTAAGAGCTATAACTTTAATTAATTTCAAAGTCTTAACCAGGAAAAATTATATTCGGTTGGTGTAAACACTTTAAGGGACCAAGTGATTATGAAATATATCTGGATAACTAATCTGAAAATCAACTCCTAATCATGGTTGGATATTGATTACTTTCTTGATTTATTCTAAAAGGAAATTCCATCAACTGTCAAATTTTATAAAATTAATTTGTATTATTTTTTCACGTAATACAAAGTAAAGTAATTAGCTGCTTTATGGCTAGATTAATTTTTTCTTAGCTTAACATTCATAGGCATGTAATAACATGGAAAGATATTTCCATGAAATAAATCTAACCTTCATGTGCGAAGGAAAGAAAAAATGCATATGCCTAAAAGGAGTACAATTTAAGTAATCAGTTTCTTAGGAAAAGAAATGACATAAACACAGAAGTCCTATGCCTAAAAGGAACGCTAGTAGATTATTAAAAAATGAGTTGGATTGAATTCAAAAGAATTATTAAATTACAACTATTTGAGTAAAATAGTAAATAACAATTTTGTTTATTGTAGAGTCTTTTAATGAAGAACGAAAATTTCAATCAACATTTTTAAGGGCCTTCCAACTTTTAATATTATATAGATTGTCTGCGTTTAGGACTGGAATTCGTCTAATTTCTTCACTTTATAGCCTGTTTGGCCTAGTCTCTGAGCCAAATGTTTATTTTTGAGAGTTTAGGTGTTTGAACAAGTTTTTAGGTAAAAAAGTTAAGAGCCTGTTTGAATTGGCTTATTTTAAGTGCTTTTAAGCTAAAATAGCCTTTAAACACTTTTGTAGTGCTTGGGTAAATTAAAAAAGTGTTTTTTCACACTTACGTTTAAGCTAAAAGATAAAAAAAGCCAAAAGTCATAATTTAGAATTCCTACTTATGACTTTTAGCTTACAAATCAAAAGCTATTAGTCAATCCAAACACCCTCTAAGTTGTATCTTAACTTTCAGAAGCTGAACAAAGTAGCTTTTCTTTGAAGCACTTTGGAACCTTGGGGAAACACAAATTGCTGCTCTAACCCCTTTTGAACCTTCTTCAAGCTATGAAGAACACCAAGAATAAAGGTGAGCTCAAGCTTGAAGCTCCCTTAAAACTCACTTAAATCTCACATATTCGATTCCCAAACTCCTTGAGCTATGAGAAACACGAATTAACACTTTAGGAGCTCTGAAACCAACTCAAACAACTATTACTGGAAAAAAGTGTTTTTCAAATTTATTAGCCAAACACATTGCAACTCTCCAAAAATACTTTTCCAAAAAACACTTCTGATAAAAAATGCATTTCAAAATAAGTAGCTTTTGGAAGCTTGGGCAAACATACTATTAGTTTCATTCTTGTGGGTGTGAAACCTGTGATGCATATATTTTTTCAGACTATCAGTCTTCTACTTACTTTGAAGCCCTACTCATGCTTTTTAATTAGTCAGACTCTTGGTGGTTCTCTTGCTGATTTCATCAATTAACATGCTGATAAGCTTTAAAAGTAATGGGGGTTCCAAGAAAAATTCTGGCAGTAATTTTGAAATGTTAGATGAACTTTTCATATTAAAACATATAATACAACTTGTTAGACTTGGCATGGATAATGTTCGTTACAAATATTGATGAGGGAGTATTGATGGCTTTACATTGTTAGTCAAAAGGTAAGTCCAAAGAGACTGAATTCTTTAGCTTATAAGATCTGTTTGTATGTGTATTGTTATGCAACACGTTTCTGAGACGTTATGGAAAGGGGGGGGGGGTGGACTTTAGGCAAAGTTGCCTTCCGTGGGATTATCTTTCGCCAAGAAGACTCCCACAATAGACTTGTTAGTGCCGTATGTGGAAACTAATATCAAGATCATAATATGCAAATTAAAAAATTGTATGATAGTCTCCTTTATAATTACAGGAATGCCAATATACCCTATTTCGTGTAGAGTATCTGAAAGTAAACAATTGCACAAACATGCCTTGTCTTATATGGTGCCTGGGATGGAAGCACCAGTACAAAGATTTGAATGCTTGCTGAAACTTTGACTACTATAATCACCATATATATGCTTTATAAATATAAAAATTTGAGTGACATGACATATATATAAGCTGGAAAAACATGATGTGAATACTTGGAAGTAAAACTAATCTATATTCACATGTAAATGAGCTTACTTATACAATGACTTCAAGCAATTTGTTCGGCTTCATGGCAAGTGGGAGTCACATAGGTAGGTTGGTTGGTGTAAGGCTCCTAGAGCGAACTCGTCCTTATCTTTATCTGCAGTGAGCGTGTGGGCTGCGAGTGGGCATGGATGTATACTGGTTGCTGACTTCTCTGTGGGCATTGTAGGCTAACGAGTGCTGGTACGAGCTACTGATGGGGAGACATAGACACCAGCACAATTTTCACTTGGCACAGCCAAGACCACTAGGCCGTCCATGGTTCCTAGGCCCTTGGGGAGCTTGCCAAGCCTAGGTGCCATGGCATGTGACCAATTGGCCATGGGGCATAGATGGTGAACAGCCAACACTACTTTTTATGCATAATACAGATTTATATGTTTCTTTAGTTGTCTATACCGATGGTTGTTTGATTATATGTGCGTTATTTGAGCACTATTACAAACTTCTTATGTTTGCATTATATTTCTCTGTAATTCATTAGGCTAGTCATCTTATGTAATTGATTTACCCTTTGCAACATAACAGTTAATAGAAACCTTATTGGAACGGGTATCATGACTACTGACCAGAAGAAGAAGCTGCTGTGGGGAAACAAGAAAACAACCTCTAATATTGAACAGGTAACTTTACCTGTATATCTTCTTTTCCTCTTGTGTTCGCTGCAGGCATGGGAAGCTTTTCCCATATTATTACTCTGCATGTAAACCTGTGGCACCTTCTTCATCTCTCCATAAACTTGGTATGTCCTTTATCTCTAGAGGCAGCAGTATGACAATAAGTTACAGGTTGTGTATAAACCTAGAATCCTAGATAAGTTGGTTCCATTTCAAGGGGATACCCGTCTTTAAATCTTATTTGATCCCTTTTGCTGACATCAGCATGTAGCAACTTTGATTTTGGCTGTTGCATCAACAGATGTTTAATTTTTGCTTGTTATATCTCTCTATTTAATGCTCAATATTATTCACTCTCTTTTGCTCTTTGTATGTGTAATTGATGGTCGATTATGTAGTCCACTCATCATTGGGATACATCACTATTTGGTGATCGCGAGCGACAAGAGAAGTTCAACAAACTCATGGTAAATTCCGTTCCTTCTATTTGCTATAGATTGCCAGAAGTAATAGACGCCATCAGTGTTAAAGTCTTATTAACTTATCTCATTAAAGTTTTTCCTCGTCTGCACTAACACTTTTTAGAGTCTGAGGTTGCCTTGGTACCTATGGCCAATTGTAGGGTGTGAAAGGCGATGTGAAGACAGAGAACAAACCGGTCATCCACGATGTGGAGAGGCAAAGGGAGCTCCAGATGGACTTGGAGAAGCAATATACTGCTGGACTTCTTCGAAGAGATGGTCGTACAGTTGGACTAGGTCTCTAATGTTTTTCCTTTTGAACATCTTTGTACTTTTACGACTATTGTGGTGGTTGTGTTGTGGCGTTTTGCGACACTGGAGCTGCATGTATCGTATCTTACTAAACAATGTATCCAAAAATTTCTGTTATCTTGTGATCATGGATAGTATTGGTCTATAACTCGAATTTATGTTGTGATGAAGGTTTTTTGCTATAGCTGGTTTTCCCAGTTGACTCACTTGTGCAGTGTATACTGGTTCTGTTGGGGTCTCTACTACATGCATACCTTGTGCAATAGGTACAATTCCACGCATTAAAGGGGACTTCGGTAAAAAAACTTAACTATGATAAATATTACCTCAGTTTAATGATATTAGTTAATATGATCCAAGTCTAAACAACTGTGGTAATGATTTTTCGACGATTTTGTGCATAATGTTTCTTATTTGTTTTGGTCGTTCCGTTTTTTTCTCTTTCTAAAGCTCTATTTGGCTTAACTCAGACTACTGCTCAATTCACCCCAACTAGCTCTGTCTATATAACTGCAATGGTGCAGCTATGCAAGATTTTGCCCATCCAACTTGGATGCTACATGCAAGTAGTAGTTATATTGTATTTTGTTTCGGGTGCTAAGCCCATGGTCCAAGTACATATTGTTGTGATATCTTTAGCCTTTTTTGTTTAATCTGCTAAATATCATCATATAAAAATCTGTGGTCCAAAGGGAATAGAAAAATTATGCAGAAAAGGATAGAAATAATATAACGGATATCAGCCTATAAATCAACCCAACTACTGGCAATTTACAATAACCATATTGGGAGGTTGGCGAAATATGCCGAATGTAGTGTTGAAGCCCGACAACTCCAAGAAGCGTTTGAAAGCTCAAAACAATCAAATTACAATTCTATATATAAATACGAGAAGCCCGGAAACTCCAAGAATCGTTGGAAAGCTCAAAACAATCAAATAACAATTCTATATGTTAATATGAGTAAATTAAGACCCTTATTGCCATGTAAATAGGCGGGCTGAAATTCGAGCTGAAGAAGAGCTCATGGGCTCTGCAGCCCAAAATGCAAAATAAAATTTATCGGGGCCTCAGCTCAAGGAATTTACGGTTCAAAATTGAGCTCAATAGGGCCATGAACAAGCCCTTAGACCAGCCATGGACTTTATGATCAAGAAGGAAAAAAGTTTTCAAGAAGTGATAATTGAATGAGGAAAATACCCATAAACTAAGAGAAAACGAGCTCCAATACAATCTCTAAGCTCCCACAATGAATTGCCAGCAGTATAGTGTTGAATCCAAGCTCTCAAAACCAACAATGGAGTTTAACATACAATTTTTATGGCTGAATGTTGGGCTGAACAACCTTTTATAGGCCTTGAGGAGACCTTTGTGAATGCGACCGGCCTATCGCGAATGTAAAGGTTAGGATGGATCGAACTCTCGGGCATGTGGCCGGCCTTTTGAGATCGTGAAGAAGGCCAGATAGTTCTGAGTCCCCAGTTACTCTACACATTTGCAGCCCACACCGTGCAATTACAAAGAGCTACTTTGTGATCCTTCATGAACACGACTTAGGCCCACGACGCGAAGGATAAAACTTGACTATACCAGATATTAGTTGCATCAGCAAAGTTTAACAATCGAAATCCATTCGTTGAACCCTCGAAATGGGTTCGGAATCCAACGAATGTAAGCTTAATATGTTAACATCTTAATAATGGTATTTCGAACTTGACAAAATGACCATCCAATATCATTTTACAAAAATGTTTGACCAAGGTCAACCATGGCCTATTATGGGAGAAAAGTCAAATGGGCCTTCGAAATGAGTCTAGTCTCCTCGAGAAGCACACTCATAATCTTATTAACCTAAATTCGACATTCAAGCATTAAAATTTAAATTTGACGCTCCAATCTTCAAAAGTTGACCAAAGTCAAGCTTCCAACTCCCTTTGAGTTGTTATCTTGTCTAACAATATAAAACAAAATCAAAAGCCCCATAAATTAAACCAACAGTACTCCTAGACCAAAATCTACTTTTTGGAGCTAATGGAACTATTGTAATTCGATTCGTGCACGTTTTCAAGGAGTTCACTCTTTAGTTGCCTAATTCTAAAGTTAAAACTTCAACATATGAAAACGTATATAAAACACCAAAGGAACTACCATAGAACCACATTATCGGTTCTATCAAGTCATATATGACTTGGAGACACTACAAGAAACTTCTAAGCATAAAGTATGCAAAAGCACCAAAATGACCGGAAGGGTCATTACGACATCTACTATTAAAAGGACTTTCATCCACAAAAGTCAATGAGTAGAAAGTACCCAAAGGATCAAACAAGTGAGGGAACTAGCCTGTTGGCCCGCTCTATCTCCTAGGTAGCCTTTTCGACTGGACGACACATCACTGGCGCCAATTTCTTATATGCTTAAGATACACCTTCTTTTATATATATCATGATCATATGAAATGATAGTAACCCATACTAGGTTCGGATCGAATCCACTGAGAATATGAAAAAATATTTATCAAACTAAATTACTGTTTGTTTTTTACAAGAGTTGGAGACATTCATTTTATCAAGAATATAAAGTATGGTAAACTATGATCTAATACGTAAAAAGTAAAAAAGTAAAAATGCATAATATGCTTGTAAATTTGTAACATAAACTATTGAGAATTGTACCCCCAATTAGTTGCATTGTTCTCCAATAATCATAGAACTATAGATAATTTGGGTTATGAATATACACAGTTTCTTGCACTATCTCTCAGTCTCCGTCAAGGCCATAAATGATTTATCTACATATGATGTTTCTACAACCATATGAGTTATTGACAATGAGAATGATCTATTATGGGAAGTAGCTTTACTTTTTCCTAAGACAAATACATCAAAGGACTAATGCCTCAAGTTTATAGAGATATTCTTTTAACAAATCCTAAATCACTTTTAGGTCTAAAAATAAGATACTACAACATAGGTTAATACCTGCAATTACTATACCTTTTCTTTATAAATGAAAAGATTTTTTGTATAAAAAAAATCCTACTTATATGCAATTATGAGAAAATCATAAGAACTCTACACTACCATTAAGTTTCACAACCTCAGTACAAAGTTTTATACTCATACATAAAGTAAAATAGCGCAAAATTTTAAGAAAAAAACACTATAATTCCCCTTTATGCCTTGAACTTCAGAACTCAGTACCATCTTAGCAGTTAGAACAAAACAAAGAATTTTAGCTCAGTCCGGGACCACGAATGGGTCTAGGAGTCTTGGAATCCATCATGGAACTAGTATTCATTTTTGGAATTTTCATGAGACAACTCATGGTCTGTGGAATCATTTCACATGCCATCCTAGACATCATGGAATCAAGATCTAGAAACTAAAATTTAGCCTTAAGATTGATGGACGGTTGGATAATCCGTCAACCAAGTTGACGGATAGTCAAATCACCTGTCCACATTAAAACAATAGCATAGCTAAAAGACCAATAATCAATAGACCAGTTGATGAATCATTTTTTTAGTAGGCAGTTCGTAACCTGAGTTAATGGTTTATCAATTTAGCTGCGAACCTCAAAATTTTAGTTTTTAAATCTGTTTTATCTAGGAAAAGATAGTCATTTTCACACCCTTTCACACCATATACTATGTCATCTCAAGTCCTTAAAAACGGTTAAATTACCCAGTCGACTCTTTTTCCCTCATTCTCACTATTTCTCCGACTCAGATAATTCTAAGAAAAATAAGTGATAGAACTCCTATAAACAAACAAAGCTAGGGTTCTTCATTCCAGGCCTCCATCCCCAAATTCTTGCCTGAAGTCTCAGACTACCAGGTAGGTATTTAGGACTTCAACGAGGGTTTACTTTCACTGTTACATCTGAATACTAAGGAATTTCAGTTTAGTTCATGAACAATGATTCTATGGTTTATCCCAATCAAACTTTTCATGCTCAATTCAGTCTCTTAGTTTGTTTCATGTCTATATTACATGCTACTATGATTTTACATGCCTATAATATTTCCATGATTTCATGCATACCCCAAAAATTGATGATATTCATTGTAGTGCCTTTACATTTTGTACTTGATTTTCATGGATAAAATTTATTTAGTGTTCAAATATGTTATTTTGTTATCTTTAAAAAGATTTAAGCCTAAAATAACAATATTAAGAAAATTTATTTTAAACCCCTAACTTTCAGACTTAGATGACATTTGATTTGCAGGACTAAAAGAATTTAGTTTCAGATAAACCAAATAATGTTTTAATAGTCATGCTCTTTTTTCATCACAATAAGGTACTCAAATATTTTCTTGCTAATAATGAACAATTTTTAAGTATTTGAGCATTTAGGTTTCAGCCCCTTGAGTTCGATGTTGGTGACTTGGTCTTTCTTAGAGTCTCGCCAATGAAGGGCGTTATAAGGTTTGGTAGGTGGGGCAAGCTTAGCCCCCAGTTCATTGGACCTATGAGATTTTGCTGAGAGTTGGAGAGGTTGCCTATAGACTTTCCTTGCCACCTGAGTTAGCTGCCGTCCACCCAGTTTTCCATGTATCGATGCTCTGTCGCTATATACACGTACTCATCTCATGTCCTTCGTGGGGATAGTCTGCAGATTGATGACACCCTGACCTATATTAAGGAGCCTGAGGCTATTGTAAATAGAGATGTGAGGCAGCTCAGTCCAGGAAGATTCTGGTAGTGAAGGTTCATTGGCCACATCAACCAGTTGAGGAGGCTACCTAGGAGACAGAGCAGGATATGCAGGCCTAGTATCCACATCTGTTTGATCCTTCAAGTACTTTTAACTTCCTTGACTTTCGAAGATGAAAGTCCTTTTTAATGGTGGATGTTGTAATGACCCGCTCGGTTATTTCCTTGCCTTTTGTTCTTTCCTGTACTTAGAGCCTTTTGTTAGTTGCCCCAAGTCATTTATGACTTGCTGGGACCGGTAGCTCAGTGCCTTGGTGACTCGTTTGCCCTTTATCTCATTTTCCCTATTTGAAGTTCCGGTTTTGAAATAATGGAACTCGAGAGTGAAATAGTAGTAAACACAGCTGGGATCGAATTTTGACAATTCCATTAGCTATGGAACATCGACTATGGTCTAGTTGGACCTTAAGTCATGTACTGGGCTTTTTTTTTGAGTTTGGTTGTGTTGTAGAGCTTTTGGCCCAAGTTGTTGGGCTATTATACGGAAAACTTGAACTAGCCTAATTTGCTTCTTGAGCCTGGCCCATGCGGTAGCATGGGGAAGGACCCGACGACATATATATATGTACAAGTTGTGTCCTTGAAACTTTCATATCTTTTTCCCAAATTTTTTTTTCTACTTTTCTCCGTCCAACCTACTGTTGTGATTCAAAACTCAAATAAAATTGAAGGGAAGTCCATCCCCAAGCTCACCATTGTCTTTTCTTTCGTTGGTAAGTTCTTTTTCATTTTCCGTAAAACTGGTAGTTGTTCACCATTGTTGTTTCTTATATAGATTTGGTTGAGAATAACGTCATTCCTTAGCTAGACCTGTTTGAGTGTGGTTGCTTTATCTATAATTTCCTGATGGTAATGGATCAATACACGAGTTCTAGCATGTAGTTGTTTAATATATAATTTCTAGTTGGTTATGGTTCAATTCATGAGTTCTAGCATGCAGATGTTTGACAAATGTTTTATAGATGTTTTATGGTTCAATTCATGAGTTCCAGCATCCTTTTTCCCAAATTGGTTTATAAATGATTTACCCGTTTTCCCAGATTGGCGTATAGATGTTTTATCCTCTTTCCCAATTGGATTATGTGCAATTCATGAACTCTAGCTGGTTATTGCTTTATGTTGTGTTTCTCCACCCTAAATGCATTCTGGGTTTGTTAGAATTAGGGACTTTTGATGCTTGTTTGAGACCCTCAGAGTTTTTCCTTGGGTTGCAGCAGATCGCAGACTGACCTAGCGCCTTGAGGTCTCCTTGACGAGGTCGTCTTAGTGAGGTCACCTTTGAGAGGCCGCTTGGTGAACCCCGAGGTTGCCTTGACGAGGTGGTCTTGGTGAAGTCACCTTTACGAGGCCGCTTGGTGAAGTAACGCCAGTGTCCCGAGGTCGTCTAACGAGGTCGTCTTGGCGAAGTCACCTTGGCGAGGTTGCCTTGGAAAAGTTAAGCCAGTGCCCGAAGGTCTCCTTAATCTATTGATTTGATTCGTGATGCTACAGAAAGAATCTGGGTTATTCAAGATAGGTTTCAGTTATCTCAGAGTTGACAAAAGAGTTATGCAGATCGTAGACGTTGGCCGCTAGAATTCGGTGTCGGGGGTATGGTCTTCTTGAAAGTTTTGCCCATGAATGACGTTATGATGTTCGAACTGAGGGGAAAGCTTAGCCCTTGATTTGTTGGGCCTTATGAGATCACAGAAAGGATCGGTGAGGTTTCTTACTGATTGAACTTACCCCCTGAGTTATCAACCATTCATCCAATATTTCATGTTTCGATGCTTCGTCGTTATTTACCAAATCCCTCTTATGTGCTGCATTCAGAGTCAGTACGAATAAATGATCGATTGTCTTATGTGGAGCAGCCTGAGGCTATTATTGATAGAGATGTGAGATGGCTCAGAACAAGAGACATTCCGGTTGTAAGAGTTCGTTGGGCTCATCGTCCAGTTGGAGAGTCCACTTGGGAGACAAAGAGGGACATACGAGCCCAGTACCCATACTTGTTCGAGTCTTGAGGTATCTCCCTCTTGTTGTCTTTCGAGGACGAAAGATTTTTAGTGGTGGAT
>JBDJHY010000014.1:8078159-8089970 GCA_039654485.1 Withania somnifera | reverse complement strand
AATATATACATATATTTATATTATAGTAACTATATCGTTAGTAACTTAGGATATTTAGTATGTATCGTTACTCGTTAATTTTCATTTTTATATGTAAATATTATAATAACTCTTGCATATTCATAGTAATTTAAATTTAAATTATATAATATATATTTTGTATTAATTAAACGCGTCTAAATTTTATTTTTTGTAAAACGAAATCACTATTCACTACGGGTTGAATTGAATACTATTTACATGGTTGAGCCGGTCCGAATCAATTATTTTGAACCGGATTGACCCTGGCCCAGCCCGAAACCCGACCGGTCTCAGGACCCAGTGGTCCGGATAGGACCCGACCGGCCCGGATGCCACCTTGAAGTGTAGAAGTGAGAAGCAAGAGAACCTCATTAGAAAGGAGCAGCGATTCTGCTTCTTTTCCCGTTTTGTTTATCCATAAGCAGAGGTCAACCATGAGTCTTTCTTGAGAACAACTTGTAACCGTCTTTAAAACGTGTGACCATTCATTTTGGTTGGAGTTTACGAAAGCATCCTGAAAATGGTGATTCCACCATACAGCTTTAGGCACTCGACCAAAATTTAGATAAAATAGCACTATAGCAAACTTGCTGGTCGTTGGATCTTTATAAAGTACAATATCGTACTTATTTAGGATGAGGTAAAACAAGATTTCTAATTTTAAGTTTTATGGATGAAGAAGCAAGAAATAGCGATCTTTAAAGTATTGTTTTACCGCTTCATCTTTTTTCTCTGCCAAGTCGTAAACCAAGAACATACTAGCATAACTATATCACTTAATTATATTGCCTTGGTTAAACTTGCTTTCTCTCCCCCCCACCCGCCCTCCAACCTGCATAAGCAGTTAAGCACTACCGAGTTTACTGCATTTTAACATAAAGCCAACGGTTGCTACTTCAAATGGGCAAAAATAAAGCCATAATACACTTTCAGCATTGTCAATAGCAGGCAAATTTGGTGAACGGAAAGGTGAACTTATATGTAAATATAAGCAATCGAAAGATGGGAGGAGGAAGAGCAGAGAAGGTAGATGCCGCACCCTGAAACCAAAGATGAAAGGTGTTCTATCAAAACAAATTGTTTGGGCATTCCCGTGACCAGACACTAATTATCCTAGTCTTGCAACTGGATCACAAGCACCACAAATCCAAATAACAAACATGACGGGATGTGGTCAGTTGTCATTAGTCGACAATGCGACCAACCAGAGAAAGTGATATAACAATGTGTGCATAGAACTTATTTCATCAAACGTCCATAGTAACTCCCCTGATAACTAATCCTTCTGTATGATCTTTAGCAAATCCAGTTGCAGAACTTTCAGGCGTACATGTTAACTGCCAAGATACTACGTACACATTTACTAGTTGGAAACTGCTCATCATGGCATGTAGCAGAACTTCGTAAGATAGATCTCCTATCACAGATAGATTCACTATTTTCTCATTCAATGACTGCAATCAGCAATCCACCAAAATCAGAGATACCAATCATGCAAACCATCCAACCATGCAAGGTTCTTACTTCCAAAGCTTCCAATCGCAGCACCTACTGACATCAAACTCGTCCTGTCTGGAGACCTAGGCACAAGCTGCATAAAACCAGAAAAAGCGTGAGATTTTCTTCTTTCTAGATTAACTGAGAAATCCATTGCTTCCAGCTTCCAAGCTCTGTGGTCTCCCCTCAAGTATGAGAATTTAAAAAGGATAAACTACTTCGACACATAACTAGGGAATTAACTTTAATTACCTCGAGGTACAAACAGGAAAGAAAGTGAGTGGGAAATATTAAATTGGAATTCAATAGCATAAAGATAGGACATACAATAATTGTCCAGCGCTTCCAATAACAAAAGCATAGGAATCAGATTCTAACTCTACATTAACCCCAGGCTCCTATAAAAGTAGCAAACAAACAGGAAAAGCTGAGTCTCAAATACAGTTATTAGCAAAGCTTCCACAGACAACCAGCCACGCATGCAAGTATCAAATAAGCTCATAGAAATTAGCCTAAGAAAATAAAGTGGGGAACTTTCTCAACAGGCTTTCCAGAAAAAAAGGCCATATCTTCAGGATGAATCATAAAATGTTGTCAAAAGTATGTCCACTCAAATGCATAGTGGAAGACCAACAGAAACAAAGAGAGATGGGAGGAGGAAGGGGGGGCAACACCTGCTCGACAGCAAGTGCCTGCAACACTCCAAGACCATCCATGCTGCAAGAAAACTTAATAAACTTGGCCATACTGCAAATATGATGGTTGAACTTTGCAACAGGCTGCTGGACATCGCCACAGTAACTGCAACCTGGAAAAACTTGAGGAGCCAACTGTAAGATAATCACAGGGCTAGGAAAGATAAAAATATGGTTGATGTGTTCAAGGTAATTCTGCTTTAAGGCAAAAGGATTTCAACATCTAATCTCTCGTATCCATATCACACAATGAAACGGCATTCCCACAGAGACTGTCCTTGATGCTGCTGAGGCAGTGCAACGGACTGCTGACTTATGCTCTTGAGTTGCTGAGGTTTCTCCTGGTACATTTTTAATTGTTCAGATATCTGGTAGTCCTTCCGACCTTCCTGGTTCCTTGATTGTACATGCAAAGAGGTTACCTGTTTCCCAGGGAAAGGAAAGCTTACCATCCCAACTGAGCTACTGCCCATGCTCAAGGAGAGGTGGTTTTGTGTTGAATGATTAATGGAGTTATTGAAACCAATGCTCTGGCGTGATGAAGCCAACTGATATTCGTCCAGCCAGCTATAGTCATCCATAGGAGGAAGAGTATGTTCATTCTTTACGGTCATGGCTGCTGAAGACTCATCCACGACTTTGGAAGGAACAGAACCAAAGCCGGGTGGTGGACCCAGATGCCTAACTGGTCTGCTAACTGGGTTTTTCTTTACAACTGTTGACATCACTGATGGAGACTTCATTGAGATGCTGTCAATACCAGCTACTGAGGATGAAAATGAACTGATGTTAGATGGTATAGCAGCATCTGGAACCTGTGTGTGAATATTATTTGCTATGCTAAAATTGACAGACTGTGGAAAAGGGATCGAATATGGTGCAGGTTGAAATAATCCTAAATGATCTTGCAACTCAGATTTTACAGTCGGACCATTTCCTGTCAAGTTCAAGCTAGCCAATCCATTCATAACAGCCCGCTGCTCAACGGACCACGTTGAAGTACTTGGTTGAATAGGCTTCATATATTGGCCACTGGTATTGGCAATGGTTGAGGATGGCCTTACACTTGCATGTAATGAACTTGGCATGATCAATCCATCAGGTGCAGATGAAAATGGGCCCATCTCATTTCCTAGACCAGTAGAGGCTATGCTAATGCCAGAAGGAACCTTGGCAGAACCAACACAAGAAACAGGAACTTCCAAGATCATGTTTGAAGTGCTTCCATTCACATGCTTTTCTGCCACAGATGGCTTAAAGACAATTACCTCATCATCTTCCTCATACTCCACATACAATTGTTGCTTTGGCTGCAGAGATCCTGCCTCAAAACCACTTAATTTGGGAATCTCCATACTGTTGTCAGATGCTTGGGGCTCAACGCCAAAGTTGAATTTCTTCGCCTTACTGTCAAAATATATTCCCTCTTCTCCAACACGGACCACACTAGCAAGAGCCTTTCCTGCTGCTATTATCCTCTGGAGACGTGATTTCTTCTCTTTCATGCCACCATCACCACCAAAAGAATGCTTCCTTGAAAAATCAAGGATAAGTTGTGCCGGAAGAAGAGGTACAAAGCCTCTCAATTCGAAATCCTCAGGCAATGCAAGACGATTACCGCTTTTTCCTTCATCATACCTGCTCATATTGAAAAAACACATTTCATCTTTGTCGTCATCAACAAACTTGAGCCCGCTGGACAATAGCTTATTAAAGAAATCAATACAGTTCTTCCAGAAAAATGATCTAGCTGTCTTATGTTTCTCTTCTGGTTCATTGCCAAGTGCAACATCTTGATGGCACGCCAACCACTCCACAAACACCAAAACACCAGGCAATAGAAAGCTTGTTGTTGGATCATTTAATTGGACGCATCTCTCAACCACGTGACCCATGAACTCAAAAACAGCAGTAAATGAATTCTGTAGCAAAACAGATCTTTGTAAAATCTGAGCATATGACTGATTTTTGCTTTCCCTGTTCACATTATGAACAGTGAATATCAGGACAGCCACGAGCCTCACAATAGCCAGTCCACAGTCAGCAGCATCTGAACCAAAATTATACTTTTCATCAGGCCCAGTAGAGAGAAGCTCAAGCAGATCATTCTTAACCACCAGCTGCACTTCTCCGAAAGTCTCCAAGCTGGTTAAAGATGGCCAAAGAATAATATCAGCATACAGTTATATTGCAGTCAAATAGCAGAGATTCGATTAGAGTATGGACATGAAAATACCTAGTGCGAGTAAAAAGAATGCCATTCAATCGAACATATCTCGTGGTGAAGGTTTTGAAGATGTCTGACATACTAGAAGCTTTTTCATGGACTGAGATTGCTTCAACCTTATCATCTTTCATCAGTTGCCTTGTTTCTCCTTTGCCTCTTCCTTTTCCAGTCATGCACGGAGGTACTGCCTTGGTGGAGGAAGCTTTAGTATTCCCCAGCAGCTGGGTGTAGCACTGACGGTTCTGCCGAAAGATGACACAACTGTTACTGTTTGCAAATTTTACAAAGGACCAATAACATCTTAAATAACCAAATTAATTTTACATTAGGGCGAAAGGAAAGCAAGAGTTGCACACCTCCTCGGTGATTCATATCAATAGCTAACATGTGCGCATATTGATAGAGTTATTTTCCAATCAAAATGAAAGAAAAGGTTGTCCAAATAACAATAAAATAGCTGACTCTTCTGGTAAAGGTTGTCCTATCAAACATACTGGAAAAAGGCAATGTCCAAACCACAGTAAAATATAAAAACCAAAGTTCCTCCCAAACTCTTGTTCAAACTTATTTAAATGATACACATGCATGCCACAAGTCTACTAGTGTCACATTTTGACAAGACCACAAGTAACAAGCATAATACAGGGCATAGTACAGCTCTATGCATACAGAATACAATTAAAACTTCTCCAGCAACAAACCAACTTCACCACCTGTATATGGTTTGCGTTGACATAAAACATCGCCACAGTTCTAACACAGACAAACAGAAGAGATATATATGACTTAAAAAGTACAAGGGAAATATATGTCATAATCAAGTCACTCTGAACAGCTGGTGCTTTTTAACCTTTTCCTACATCTGCCTACGAGTAACATAGACTACTTACACTCCCAGGATCCCACCAAGCAAAGATCTCAGTCTGCACAAAATAATATCTAGTAGACATGATCCTACAAAAGAAAGATATTTTTATGTCTTCTCATAGGTTGGTTACCTTCTCAAATGCAATGATCAAGTTATCCCTTGCGGTTGCAAAAGGGCTTTCTACTGCAAGACTGCGGAAATAGCGATAAATACCCACCAGCTCATCATTGGAATAGGAAGCCAGTATTGCAAGCTGAGGAAACATGACAATCAGCCATAACAACAAGAACACTCAGAAGACAAACCGTTTTATATGAAGATTACTCAATATTCATCTTCCCCTTTCATTGCAGAAAATACCTGATGATGAGGATTACCACTTGAAGGCCAAAGTGAAGAAGCTTGCAGGTAATAACTCGAAGCAGCCGCAAAATCACGAGCTTTAGAATCACCCTCACCATATAAGCCTTTGTACCGAGCAAGATCCCCAAGATAAATCAAACAACGATGGAAGGATATTAATCCTTTCTTCACCTCCACAGATTTGTTACCATCTTTAGAGGAAGGAATCTGATTCTCTGGATCATCACAGAAATATCCCAGCGGCAGACCATACTTAGTCCTAATTTTTAGCATCAAATCATGATAAAAACCTGTTGCTTCTGAAAGAAAAGTTTTAAACTGTGTCCGGATCTTTGTGATGCGATCTGGTCCACTACTCGAGGGAACCTTCCCATTGGTTGACACACTAGAATTTGCAGCAGCATTGAAATGTGTCCGCAATTCCTCAATTCTTCTGTAATGCAATTGCCACAAAGCATACTCTATTTCATGTTGTTCTGAGAAAACATGATTCTCAAGGATGATAGTTTCATAGTTTTCTCGCATTTGTTGCCATGTACTTGGATCAGAAGGAACTCTAGCTTGTGCTGCTTTTCTTCGTTTATTCTCCAACTCAACATTCTTTGGAAGAAGAATAGAAGATAAGAAGAAAAATGTCAATTACATGTTTCAAACAAGCAAATATGTAGTTTCTCTTTATGCAAAAAAGATAATCTAGATAGACACAACTTGCAGCTTTACAGCCAACGGCTCTTTGTATGGACATTCAACCTGCAGCTTGACTAGTATAGCACAGTACAAACAAATGCCTAATATTTTTATATATACAAACACTCAATTGAAATGGAAAAGAAATCAGGAGTAACGCAAACACCAACCTTGTTGTAGAGGCGCTGAACTCGCTCCCGAGACGACTGATCTAAATTATTATCCATGGAAATGGTCATCATCCATCAAGTGGACAAAATGCCTCCCAATAATGATTCGGAAAGCAACACCAAGACATTTAGCCTGCAGAACCACATCTCAATCGGTATCAACAGGAAAAATCTTAAAAAGAGAAACTGAAATGTAACCTTATAGCCATCAAATCATAAATACATTGCACAATAGAGCAAGCACATGACTTTCACAAGGGTTTAACAATCCATCTCACCTATTCATGTTATATCTCCATCATCCCTAAACATGCTAAGAGTGATATTCTAATGTTTGATAAAAAATTTAAAAAAAAAAAAAACAACCGAAATACAACTTCCAACCTTTATACGTTCCTTACACAAAAACTAAATCTTAAGCTGTAAAAACCAAGCTCACCCAGTTTCTTTTGTTTCCAAATTCACCACTATATTATCATTTTCTAGATGGGTTAAAAACAGGAAAAATGCTTACGCTGTTACAACCATTATTTAAGGAGACTGTGATTTTGACAAATCAGATTACACTTATCATCCTTAATACACAAGGACAAGACAAAATTATCATCATTATTTTCGCCACACAGTCATTTTTCCATTATAAAGCAAACCTGAATTTTCGAAGTTCCCTATCACGGATAAAGCAGTATAGACCGATCCAGAGGAGAAAACACAAGAAAACAGATCAAGAAATCCAAATTGACCAATGAAAATCAAACATATAATCAAGAAACTTCTACCGAAAAGACAAATCAGATCTAGGGAAAACCCACTTAGAATCGGCTCCAACTCCCAAATACTTCAAAGTTCCATCATTATGAACATTTAGAGAGACACAGTAGGATTAGATGAGAATTAGGGTTACTTTGAAGCCATAAGCTATGAATGGGGGAAGAGAAGAGGAAGAAGAGGAGACTCTTCACATGAACATCATTGGAAAAAGTTTTCTTTCTTTCGTTTTCCTTGGTGTGCCTTAGACGGCTATTACACCATCTCATAATCCTACCAAACTCTTATCTTTTAATTTATTATTTTTTTTCTTTTCTTTTCATTTATTTATTTTTTTACCCAATAGCGTGTTGCTTTTTTACAAAATAAATTAATTTTATTTTTTTTACAGAATAAATTTAAACAAAATGATTTTGACCACATTAATTTTGGCCAAAATACTCATTCACACTATAAATCAGTTTCTTTTTTGACATTCTTACCCTTCTATTTTTCTTAATTTATTTATTTAGTAATTATTTCCCACAATAATTTTGGCCAAAATACTCATTCTCACTATAAATCAGTTTCCTTTTTGACATTCTTACCCTTCTATTTCAGATTTAAAGTTTTCTTAATTTATTTATTTAGTAATTATTTCCCAAGACATGAGAAAGTTCCCGACTGATTTTCATAATTTTTATAAATAAATGCTTCAAAATGGTCCAATATGTATATAATTTTATTTCTCTCATTTCTAATAAAAAAATCTATAAATAATAGTAAGATAAAATTTAAAATTTGAATTGAAAGATAAGCACATTAACAATATTAATTCAGTATAAATATAATTTGCATTCAATTTAAATTTAAAATTCATAAATATTTAAGAAGTAAAATATAACAAAAAGTGTGATATACACTGCACAGTCATGAAAATAATAATAATAATGACAATGATAATAACAACAACAATATCTACGTGATATACGCTTCAATTTTGTGACTTGAAACTAATATATTTTTTGTTGGAAAAGGTAGTTCATATACACTCTTAGCACTATACAAATGGCCATATATATAATTTTCAGCAAATTAGAGTGAAAATTGATTTAAATTTATAGTTTAAATATTTTAATAAAATAAAATTTATATAGGTTAAATTTATTATCTTGATGATTAAATTATTTTTTCACTCATCTTCTTAACTATATAAATTCTCAATTTTTTTCACAGCTATAAAAAAAGTTACAATATCATTGCAAAATAAAATTTAGTTCTAAATTTCTTTCTTTCTTTTTATTCTCATATTTTCACATCAAAGAACAAAAACAAGAAATAAAATAAGAACAAGAAACTTATATAATGGTAAGCAAATAAATACATAAAAAAGATATTTAAGCCCCAAATTAACTATTGAATAAATAATTTCAAATAAAAATATTCACGTGATACTTATGAATTTTATGCGAAAGATCAAATATACCCGTGTATGAATTTTATTTTAATAAAAATTAAAATAAATGAACTGACTATCAAAATTTCACTTCTATCAATCAAAAAAAAGTTGTCTACGTGAAAATATACATCAATACTATAGCGCAGAATTGAGAAATTTAACAAACTCTTTTTCCTAAAGATACAATAATAATAATAATAATAATATGCATAATTTTTTTTATAAAGATCAAACATGTAATTCAAGTGTTAAACATATAACGACGAGAGCTATATGTCAGTCACTTTTAATGAGAGATATATCAATAGTATATCAGAAAATTAAAGAATTTATGAAACTTTTTTCATTAAAAAAATATAATATAATAAAATAATAATAATAATATCAATAATATTAATAATAATATTTTTTATAAAGATGAAACATGTAATGCAAATGTTAAAAAAAATTAAATCTTATTTAAAGAATTTATATCAATCTTGTATTAAAAAAGCTTAGTTAAACTTGATATTTGGTCAGGTTATGCATCAAAAGCAGGCAATTGACACTATTTAAAGAATCTCTTTTTACTATTTTACAAAAATTGTTAATTGACACCCTTTATTTTCTAAGAACTTCATACTATTCTTGTGTGTAATTAAGAAACTAAAATATTTGTAGATCAAATATTAATAAATAGACTATAATATTATATCACAATGAATATTTATAATTTCTACAAGTTGAATATATGAAATAATTATTTCCGGGTTGATCAAGAAATAAAATCGAAAGTGAAAATTTAATCAACAATTAAGAAACATATTTGAAAAAGAATATTATGTCCAAGACATAATTCAGAATTTCAATATAAAAATATGAATGACATATTCATCTTTTATTTGTCAAATCCATTTTTCAAATAATTAAGATATCTTTAATTACTTTGTTTAAAATCTTATTAAAGATATTGGTTTTATATTTAAAATGGAAAGTTTTTGAATTGGGTGATACCTGGGGTTGGGTATCGACGGGTTAGGTTCGATTTTGAAGTTTATCGGTATGACATATTGGTTATCGACTTGTAGAAATGCTAAACTATTAAGATATTTGTCTAACATCTATTAACTTATCAGTTATTGATCAATATCAGTTCGGTTATCAGCTTAACCATTAATATTTCGCACACATAAAAAAGAATCATTGAAAATTTACTTAGAAACAAGATGATAAACTAAATAAATCATGTACATGAATTGATATATTGCCTTTTACTCAAAAGCAATTACTGATAATTTGTAAAATAATTGAGAGTTTGAGACAGTTAGAAATAAAAGTATGAAATAAAACCAAGTTAAGGACTCTATAATACCGAATAGAATGAATATAAATTATTAATTTACTATTAAATTATCCATTAACCCATTAAAAACCTCAAACCCTGAAGATGGATAATATGATGATAAAAAAAATTCAAAACTATTATCAAAACCACGAAGTTAATAACCCATTAACGCTAACAACAACAACAAACCCAGTAAACTCTCACAAAATAGGGTCTGGGAGGGTAAAATGTACGTAGTCCATACCACTATCTCAGAGGTGAGATAGAGAGGATGTTTCTGAGAGACCCCCGGCTTGCGACAAAACAATAGTGTAATACAACAATAAATAATATCTATTAACCGAATGATAATGCATAACAAAAACAACAAAATAACACAACAATCAACCCTAAACAACAAACATCAAATATAACTCCACGGATAAGACACTACAAGAATAACAATAAACTATTATTAGTACAAAAAAAAAACTCATACCTCCCTACTAGCAAGAAGTCACTCCTACCTACTAACCTACCATATTAATTCTCGTCTAACATAATTTCTTATCTAGGGTCATGTCCTCGATAAGATGTAACTGCTATATATTATGTCTAGTCACCTCTTTCCAATACTTCTTCGGTTTATCTCTACTTTGCTTGAAACCACCTAGTGCCAACCTCTCACATCTGCGCACTGAAGCATCCGAGGTCTGAAGCATCTCAACCTTACTTCCTACGTTTTGTCTTCCACCGAACTGTCACGACCTGATTTCACGGATCATGATGGCACCTACTATACCACCAGTAGGAAAATCAAACCCCGTAGTCCGAAGTCGAAGCGGAGGACTACTACATTAAATGCGGAAGAATATCAAAAGTCAAGACAAAAGTAATAACTTTACGAAATTATTAAAGAAAGAGATAACCACCCAAAATTCGATATCAGTGTCAAATGAACCATTAAGTACAGAATGATAAAACTGAAATAAATATAGTATCAAGATGTCTTCGAAATACAATGGAGATCAATAAAACATAAGTCTGAAGAGAAGTAGGAACAAGCTGGACGCCCAGCTCACCTTGAATCTCCGATGTAAGTAAGAACCGAACAAATAACTGTCTGTATATCACGAACGGAAACTTGTACTCGGATCTGCATATGTGCAAGTATAGTATGAGTACAAGTTGCCGAAACAACCCATACCTAGTAGGCTTCGAGAGCCCACTGAACACATAATAATAATAAAAGCAGTAAATAACAGAGTACAAGAAGAAGGGTCACAGAAGCAAATAGGACAATACATGAAACTAGCAACTCAAGTACGAAACAAGTGTCACATAGTCTGATAGTGCTAGTTAGTCACATAACAGGATTGCAGGCAATGAAAGAGAATGTACTCGGCATCCTTGCAACAACATATGTGAAAATATACATAATAAATGGGAAGGAAGATAAGGATATAACATGGTTGGTATACCGGTAACCTCAAGTGAAAGGATAATTGAACGAATAAAAGTATAAAGCACTAATCACACATGATATGGAACAACAAATAATTAATAAGGAAAACTACACAATGATACGAATAATAAAGTAAAGCAATTAAATGCTGACAAGTCCCCCTGAAAAAAGCGCAACGTACACATAAATATACTCACCCATAGGCCCCCCAATCCGACCTATGAGCACACTGAAAAAAACAAGTGCAGAAAAGTAACAAACACATGATCGTCATCAGAACCTCACATCCCACTTTCAGAACCACAATGA
>JBDJHY010000014.1:8060871-8071224 GCA_039654485.1 Withania somnifera | reverse complement strand
GCAATTATGAACATAACCTAAAGATCAAAAGAAATGGATGGAAAAATATCTAATATAGATGGAGAATATCATTTATAGTTGGAAGAATAATGGTATAATTCCTCAACCTCTACCTCACAAACCAATGCACAAGCCACCACAAATGATAATGTCCAATATTCTTCATCTCCCCTATCACCTGGGACCTTATATCAAATATACCATTCCACCTTCCCAAACAATATTCTCTTACAATCACCACCCAATACGGTAATAATATAATTTCAAATGACTAAACTCCACAAAACCAAAACATATCCCTGAAGAATCAAATCCACCTATCCAAAGGGAAGAGGTTGAGAGGAATGAAAATAAAGAGGCGTAAGATGAGCCCATGGAAGAGTATGATGAGCATAGAGCAAAAGACAATCCAACTTTAGGATGAGGTTAAGGTAACTTTCGAGGAAGAAATGGTCCAAACTCTAACGTTGAAAGTGGACAAGGAGGATATTTTGGGAATCAAGGTAAAAAGTGAGAGTAAGAAATTTAAGTTAGTGATCAAGGTGGTAACGGAGGTCGAGACACGTATCTTAACTTTATCAAAGTTTCACTTTTTATTTTCATAAGAAAGAGTGGTCCCAAGGTGTACCTCAATTAGGAGATCTAATACGAATGACTCTTTCAAAATAATGAGTTTATTGAGTTGAATACTTTCATCTATGCTATAGATCCATTTGAAGGATTCACTTCCATATGATGGAAAAATAAAATAAGAAATAGTAAGATAATTGGTAATAAAAATATATCATTATGGGATGAGTTGAAGGGACTTATGAGATTTAAATATGTATAGGAGAGGTATAGACAGAACAACCTACAAAGATCTATAGATTCAAGAAAGAAAGAAAAAGTATTGAGAAGTAATTTGATGAATTCTAAACATGACTTTGAGGCTTGATTACCAACAACATTCCAATCACATCAAATCTCATTATGTAAGTGGTTTGAATTATGACTTATCTTTTAGGATGCTTCTTCACAAGTTTGATCAATTAGAAAATCTTATTTGACGAGGCTATTGAAAGTAAAAAGAACATCAAAGAGGTAAAATCAAGTAAATCAAAAGGGTATTCTAATTCCAACTCTTGGGGGAAGAACAAAGAGGAGGTACAAGAGTCCCCAACTTGGGAAAAGAGAAAAAACTTCAAGAAACCCTTTGATAAAAAGTCCTATGGAAAGGATACTCAAATGAAGACATCTAAGGATTAAGGTAACAATTATCCTGCCAAAATCTCCAAGGGTTTTTAATGTTTTAAATGTCAAGAATGGGGTAACCAAACAAGTGAATGTACAAACTAGAAAGCTATTATTCTTAAAAGTGGAAAACTCTTCTATGAATATAAAGAAGACAATTAAGAGGAATATGAAGAAGAAAATGAGTATGAGGGTAAGGCTTAGCATAATCATGAACTAAATATAGAAGAAGACATCATTTCTAATGGAATAATGAGAAAGGTACCTACTATGGAGGAATGGCCTCAAAAAAGAGATAAACACCATTCCACTCTATGAAGTAAGGGGGAAGAGAGGTTTAGAGAAAAAGGAAAAATTGGTGATGATATCTAGATACAAGGAGAGTTATGATGAGTATGAGTCACAAAACCCCTTGAAACAAGCTAATTAAGGTACTAGCATTTTGCCTAGTACTCATTCTTCTTTTTTGCATTTAATGATCACTCTTATGGAAATTCCTAGTGGTGTGAAATAAACTGATGATGCAATACTTCTTGAGATGCATGCCAATCCACTACGGGATGAAGAAAAAAACATCACGGTGCTTGAACAGTGCTTGATGAAAAAAGGTGATTATTATAATCTGTTATTTTCATTAGAGGAGTCACCTACTGAAGAAACTCCTAAGATCAAGAAAGTGGACTAAGACTTGTGGTTCAAAATGTGCTTGAGTTGGATGAGTTGGATAACTCATAAAAAGATGACCAAGGAAAAAACTCAAAGCCTTTTATTTAAGGTATATACCCCCCTTCTCTTATTCTTAATAAGCCATGGAGGAATTATGATACCATTGTTAAAGTAGGAAGAATTTTAGTGTTGTTTGATTCCGTATCTTATCTTACTTTTATTAATTCCCTCCCACTTGTTTTGAATGAGTCTCATGTGTTAGAAATAGATCCATGTAGTAAGTTGATGACTCTAGTTGTTACCTATTTACTTATGATGATATTCATGTTTGTATTGAATATGCATTTTGTATGTCTTTGAATCCTTAGGAAGGAATAGGTAAAACTAATTTAAGAAATTTTATGTTTATCTCATGCTCTGATTTCTAATGAAAAGCTTGATAATGATTAAATAACAATGATTGAATTGAAAAATGAGAACATTTTTATTCAGTATGATGATCTTAGTCACTATCTATACTATCTTTTTGCATATAATGATATCTTTGTTTGTATAGAATAGGCAATTTGGAGACGGTTGAACCAAGTTCCTTATGATCCTTATGTTGATTGTTCTACCATGCTAAGGAAACCTTGTTTTTTCTTGTATGATGTATCTTTAGTGCTTGTTGATATTCATGCTAAACCATATGATAATCCTCATACTATGAGCAAGTTTTTTTTTCTTGTTTCTCTTTTATTATTTTTGCAATGAATAAATTCGATGACGAACCCTTTTCAAGAAGGTAAGGTTTATGTAAATCAGCTTGGATTTACTACCATTGATTTCATGATTGAAGATATATCGAGCTTGCAGATGCAAGGAAGTCCTTTAGAGGACTTTTTTTGAGAATTTATAAGACCAATATTTCGTGTGGAGAATAGCTTGGAAAAGAGTTAGGAAGTCGTCGAAGAACTTGAAATGGATGACCAAACTTCAAGAGTGGACAGCTCGCCCCCATAGTGGACATGTCGTTCACCCGTGCCATCCACTTCCTTGAGAGGAAACTTGGCAAGTTTATTGCTTGATATTTATTTAAAAAGATTGGTTTCTTAGGTTATTGAAGCCTTTGTTGGTCATCATAAAGGATTGGTGCTCTTAGGTACATTGTAAGGAGTATGACATACCAGTTGGTTGCCTTGTAATCCCTAATTGTGTCTATATATCTTTGGTTTTGCGTTCTTTCTATTTCTCGTGTTTTGTATTTTTCTTCTGCACTTTGGTTTGTATCAAAAATATTTTTCAATAAAATATTTTCTAGGAAAACAAGTTTTAGTGTTCGGTATGCCAATAGAAAATATTCTCTTATGAACATTTGTATACATCCAACACAAAATAATAAGAATAAATAAGAGTTGAGTGATAAATATTGTGGGGGAGGGGGTGAGACGAAGGCGGGTTAGTGGATGTAGGTGGGGCTGGAGTAGAAGATTTTTTTAAAAAATAAAAATAAAAAAATGAACTTCTTATAAAAAACAATAAGTTTTTATAAGGGGTGGGGTAAAGAATTTTTTTAAAATTAATTTTCTTAAAAGAATTTAAAAACAATTAGGGAGAGGGGGGGGGGGTGTTTAAAATTTAAAATAGAATAATTTTTTTTTTTGGGAGGAGTTTAACATAAATTAAAAAGATTATGTGGGAGCCAACGTGTTAGAGGGGGTGGGATGAGGTGTATAAAAAGAAATTTAGAAGGGGTGGATTGAGGATAGTAGGAGGTAAGAAAAGAAATTTATGGGGGGGTGGTGGAGTGGAGTGGATTGGATGTGGAATTTGGTGAGAGTAGGATAATTTTGTATAATAACTTTTTTTTTTCTAGGAATTGATTTCATTTAATTTCCTAAGAAAAAAAGAATTCAAAAAATTTTAGCCAAACCTCCATAATAAAATAGGAAAACATTTTTTTTTTTACCAAACACACCCTAATTATATTAGAAATTCACTTGTCTTCGTGATTATATTATTTGTGATATGATTTAATTAGGTTTTGTATAGCTCATTAATTTCTCTAATAGCTAAAAATTCTAGATAACATGCCATTTGTTTTACAAATATATTATGACACTGAAGCAAGCTAATAGACTTACCACCGGAATGGCTGGATAAAGTCTTATAGTCTCGGAAAGCACGGCATGGAGGTAATGCATCTTGTCCACTGCTTCCTCATTCAGATTGGCGGCAAATTCTGAAATCGTTGTACTGCCTTTCATATTCGTCGCTTCTTTGATCTCTTCCGCCAGTTTTTTCTGCACAACCGGATACCTGCAGAGCATCAAAATAAACCAGGAGAGCGTGGTTCCTGTTGTGTCTTTACCACCACCCATGAAGTTTATCAGTATATCTCTCAAGTACTTTGGATTTGTCGATGAGTAATGCCAAAACCTTGACATAATGTTTTCTGCTTTATGCTATTAAACAAAACAAAAAGAAAAGAATTAACAGTTACCTACAAATATCAATATAACAACAAAAATACTCTCCATTTAAATTAATGTGATATGGTTTAACTTGATGCAAAATTCCGGAAGGAAGTAACAACCCTCTTACATTAATGTTTTCATGAAAAATAAAAAAAATAAATTTTAAATTAAATTCTCTGGAGAAGGATGGACTATAAAGAAAATTTTGGCACTAATAGTCGTTCTAGTATGTGTATATATGTACATTGCTCTCTGTTCTGACACAAAAAAAAAAAAAAAGTCTCTCTATTGCCTTGACATTTTTATTTGCTTGATCCATTTTTACAACTTTTAAAAAGAACGATGATATTTCATATGTTGAGGAACTTTAAAATTCGGAATATGTTATAGTCAAGTTTAAGAGTAGAATTGGTAGATGTACTTTTGGTGTGTATGAAAAGTTTCTAGTTTATTAAATGTCGCATTCTATTTTATCTTCAACATCTTGTTAGAATACTTTTCAATTGATTCACTTAGCTTGCTGTTTTAGAAAGAGCAAAAGAATATTAATTTCACTTACTGAGGAATAACCATCTTGTGAAAGCAGCTGAGCTTTGCTGTGGATAAGCTTATACATGTACTCGTCTATAATTTGCAGACTTTTCCTCAACTTTGCTTCTGATCCAATATTCAGTGCCTTTTTAATCTTCCAGAAAAGATCTATATATCGCAAAAGACTCATTTCACTCGCATCATCAAGTGCTTTGATGAATCTGCTAGCACCTTCCTCACATGAACCACACACACTGTCCAGTTCAATGCCAAAAGCAACTTGAAATACTGAGTCCAGACTTGATTTCAGAAGCAAATCCTACATAAATAGACAATCATGATGCATGGTGCAAATAATTGGTTCAGTACCCCCCCAAATGAAAACTTAAAAATAGAGCTGAATCTCACTTGTATATCTACGGTATCTTTTGAATTTGCAGATTCATCTAATATGTTAGCAAGCTTCAGTGCATTTTTGCTGAATATAACACTGTTGACTTCCCTTATAACCCTTTTGGAGAACTCGGGACTCGAAACTTTTCTCTGCTCTTTCCATTTCTCACCGTCAACAGTAAACATACCATCTCCATAGAAGTCTTTTAGAATCTCATGATGGTAATCTCCCTGCAATTTTTTTTTAAGTCTCACACTATTATTATTATTATTATTATTATTATTATGTGGTGAGGGGTATATTCATTTTAACAAGAATTTAATTATGTTGATACGTAACCTTTCCATAGTTATCGAAGTTGGTCTTTAGTATGTACTCAATATTAGCTGGGTCGGAAGTGTAAATCTCTCTCCGAAATGGGCTCTCAAGTCGGTAAGTCTTGTATTTTGCAGCAAGATCAGCCATGTGATCATGGATACGATGAAAGTTTATCATCTGCTTCGTTGTGGAATCAGCAATTGGATGGTACTTTTTTTTTCCTTTGTTATTTTCTCCTAGTTTGCTCCTGAACCAAACTAGGAGTATCACAAAAGATAGACAAAGAGAAGGAAAAGTTGCAATTATGGAGATTAGATTCATCTCTCGAATATCCATGGAATACATCTTCTGTTTTTTGGTGCCAATACTTACAACCTATCTTCCTTCTCTTTATAGAGAGTCTCAAGGAACTAACACTTCCTCTTTAGCTTTGGTATTACAAAAGACTTGTCTTTCTTGTTTCCTTGTTCGATGTGCATTTTTGATGTCTTAACCAATATTTAATTAACAATTTTGGGGAGATTTAGCTTAGAATTTACTATTTAGACTTGATATATTATTTTACCACAAATAACTCACATATAAGTTTTTTTTCTTTAACAGACCACTACTTAATATATTAAAAATTCATTTCTTTTGACTTTTGTTCGCCAAAATGCCACATGACTGTTACAAATAAATCCTCTCAATAATTTTTTTACCATATACAACTGATTCATTTAAAAACAAAAAATTCACCCATTCAATGAAACTTAACCCATTTTATTTAATTACCCGTTGTATTAGCATGCTTTAAAAAAAAAAAAATCGCATACACATCCTGTCCAATTGAAAACAAAAACCACACACACTTAAAATAAACTTAACCCATTTATTTAATCATCTAGAGCAGCATGCTCAAGATCTTTTTTTTTAATAAATAAAAACAAAAGCAACATATACACTAGATTCAAGTGGAAACAAAAAGCCGATCGACTCAAATAAACTTAATCCATTTCATTTAATCTCCTACTATATTAGCACGCTTAAGAAAAAAATATATAATAATGAAAAAAAATCATTTTATTTGTTATTCTGATTAAAGAGAAAAATTATTGAGGGAATTATTTTACCTGTCATGTAAAATTTTCTAAAGTAAAATATTAAAAATATAAAATTTAATTTATTAAATATTAATCCTCTAAGAAAAAACTATTATAAAAAATGAAATACCATTTTTAAATCAAGAATTTTTTTTCCCTAGAAAGCTGACTACTTCACGATATTTGTGTGTAACGGGCCACCAATCTTGAATATTCATTTGATAATTGAACACAAAAAACTTTTTTGAAGAGTACAAGGTTGGTCAAAGACCTTCTTTCTTTTTCTTTTGACACACAAATTTTACCAATAATTTTCTTCTATCCTCTTTTTATTTTTAAAACACAATAAAATAAAAGTGACATAATATTTGAAAAGAGTGAGCATAGAGCTTTGTAAATGGTTCACATCAAACGTCTGCTTTTGTATGAGTTGAAGGAAATACGGAATAAAATCTAACAATTTCTAAAATATAAAAAATAATTAGTGCAACAACCAAAAATAGGCACAACATATCGAAGACATGTATTTGGAATAATAGATAGAAATCCAGAGGAGCAATACACACAAAACAATAATATTTACTTACAAAAATAATCAAAATCACCCTTTAAGCAATACATAATGTTATACCAATGAAATTTAATCCCCAATCAAGAAAATTTATTTATTTTCTCCCAAATTAAAAAAAAAAAAAATGAGGTGCTCTGCTCACCTCTCTCTTCTTTTCAGCACAACAATAACGTTATCACAAAATAATAATACCAATAACAAATACAAAAAGGAAGAAGAAAAAATACGTAGCAACAGTTTTTTATCTTTTTGGGTCATTAAGATTTTAGTCAAAGTGTAAAAAGATAAATAAAAACTTAGGTCAAAATTTTCTTAATTGCTAAATATAAAACTATTATGAATACGTAATAATTAAAATTTATGTTATTTTTTTTAAGTTTCTAATATTTTTTTATCGCCCTTAATTGTAAAGCCCGCCCAGTAAAATGAAAAAGAGTAGCGGAGGTTGATGAAACAAGTCTTCTCTCTCGTTATTTACTGTCTTTCGTTCATCAACAGTAAACCCTACATTTAATTAAAAACTCATCATGTTTTCCTCTCTTCTCTAACTGCAACAAACGGTTCAACTATCAGCCCCACATTTTAGCTGTTGTGATTGGGTCAAAACTCAAAAGTCTTTTTTTGGGCTTTCTGGCAGTTCCTACTAGAAGGTGGCAGAAAAAAGTAAGAATAAAACGCTAGAATTTTCAAGATCCTGTTTACCCAACACTTGCCCCAAAAGTTTGAAACTTTATTTTTTGTTAGAATGTATTTGCTGCTTTGTTTTGAGAAAATGTTTAAATTTGGGATATTTTTATTATTTTTAAGTGGTGTTGATGGGCTAGGGGTTAACTGGGGAACTATGACAACCCATAAGCTGCCACCAAAAACAGTGGTACAGATGCTGAAGGACAATGGTATTCAGAAGGTAAAGCTGTTTGACGCAGATCAATCCACCATGAATGCTCTTGCTGGTACGGATATTGAAGTTATGGTTGCCATTCCAAATGATCAGCTTTCTGCTATGAATGATTATGATCGAGCTAAAGATTGGGTCAGACGCAATGTCACCCGCTACAATTTCAAAGGAGGTGTCGATATCAAGTAAGATGTGATTTTTCTTTTTCCTTTAACCCCCCTCTTACTTTGATTCCCTGTTGTGCTTATGAGTTATCTTGTTGTTAATCTGGAAACTTCTTTTATACCATTTGTTTTAATTTGATTAGTGTAGTCTTGTTGTACTTCTTATTAAACTTGATGTGTTTTATGGTTTATACTGATGGTCTGTACCATTAAGCATTTATTGAAAAATTAGCCTGTCTTGTGCCCTTCCTGTTTAAAGTTTTTTCTTGTCAGTTATGGACATGTATCAAAGGAGCTTAGGAAGAACGGCTTAGCAGATAAACTTGAGCTGTAAAAGGAAAAAAGAAAAGAATCTTTTTTCCCCTTCAGTGCCATGTTTTCAAATGAAGGCGAGCCTTGAGAAAACCATAGATTTGCTCATAGATCATGGGTTCGTGGCGTAGAAACCACCTCATTGTAGAAATGCAAGTGGAAGGTTGCATAGGACTCCCACTGCCCCCACATTAACCAGGGAGTATTTTGTTCACGGGTTTTGGGTGCATGTTCTTTTATCCATGTTATTCTTTAAAAAATATATGCTGCTTTTCCCCGTTGGAATGTACTTCCCCACATTAGCCAGAGAACGTTTCTTTCATGGGTTAAGTCCTTTTGAGTGCATATTATTATTTAAAAAAAAAAAAACTAAATGTTCTGCTTTCCCCATGGGAATGTAGTTATCCTAATCAGAGAACCATTGCTAGTATATGAAAAGGTTAAGAGCCTGAACCTGTGCTAGTATAGGTTTCTGTTAGTGTTCAGTTTCCCTTTCTTTTTGGCTGCAAACAACCAGTCTTCCAATATGCAAAGGTTAAGATCCTGAGCGATTGCTAGTATCTGTTTCTGTTAGTATTCATTTTCAGTTCTTTTTTTCTTTCTGGCTGCAAGTCTTCATGTGGTCTATTGGACATGATCTAGTGCGAGACTGTACAAATATTTTGGTTCATCATTAGCAGAGAATTGTTTGTTTTAAAAGAATAGTGCAGTAATATGATTATTCTCGTGTCTAGAATCTTTTTGCCTCTTTCTGTCTACACTTTGTGTATTCACTTTCTTCTGGACTGAAACGTCAAGTCAATTCATTTTCTTTCAAACTGAAACTTCAGTTTGACTGTTGAAATTAAGCTAGTGTTTGATTGAAGTTATGGTTACCTTCTGCATTCAAGCCCTGCTGTAGATAAAAGCCGATATTGAACTGGGAAAGGTTAGAGAGGTGGGTCCATTATCCAAAGTTCTGAGCCATCTTCCATTGGCCCTTGTGAATTTCTCCATGATCAAGAAAAACAAAAGACAAAAAGTGACAAGTGATGGTTAGCTTGACCCATACAAAGTGAAGGAAAATTGTGAGTTACGTCTAAGAGATCCTGTCGCTTGAAGTTTTATGGCTTTGAAATGCTATTTTGATTCATATATCATTTTAGTATATAATCAAACAATTGAGTTTAAAAGCCTTGCACTTGATTATGCAGAAGGTATAAACTTCCGGTTATTTTTAAGAACTCTTCAAACTTTACTTAATTTCTTCGTCTTTTATGAGCAAATTTTGCTTCATCTGTACTGGATCTTTAGTTTTGTCATTTGGAGGATTGAAATCTGATACCATATGATGTAATAAATGGTTGAAAATTATAAGATATTGTAGATTGCAGTTCATAGACGAATTTGTGCTTGAAGTGTGTAGAAACATTTCATTGTTACTGTTTTGCTGTGCACCAACTTACTCCTGGCCTTCTCATCAATAAAAATTTTACTTACTGTTCAAAAGAAATTATGTAGAAGCAATTCAAATTTTTACATAGTTCCTGATAGCTGATTAGTGTATAACCCTTTGAATTTTAATCACTGATAGCTGATTAGTGTAGAAACCTTTGCATTTTAATCTCTCTGCAGATTTGTTGCAGTTGGTAATGAGCCTTTCCTGACATCCTACAACAACTCGTTTATTAACACGACCTTCCCAGCACTTCAGAACATCCAAAATGCTCTAAATGAAGCAGGACTTGG
>JBDJHY010000014.1:8043091-8060771 GCA_039654485.1 Withania somnifera | reverse complement strand
ATCCTACGTATCTCACTTCTCAACCTCTGTAGGCTTATCCATGAGAAGGATAAGGAACTTGTCCATAAGAATGAATTTATCTAGTATTTTTATTTTCATCTATCCGAGAATGTCGAGTTCAAAGGCTTGGTGAAGAAGTTGAAGCACTCTAGTGATGACAGGAAACAACTCAAGGATAAGAATGATGAGTTATCTTAGAAGCTTGAAGCCATGCGAGGGAATGTCCGTAAGCTTGTGGACAATACTGAGAAGTCTGTTGCTTATTGCAAATCTAAAGCAACTCAATACAAGTTAGACTTCGACCACCGTGAAGCCGAGGTAAGTAGCCTCTAAGATCAAATACGTGAATACAAAAGGATAGTATTTAAAGATAGTATTTATCGAGGAAGGGTTACTTACATTAGATGAGGTGAAGGATAGAGTTCGTCAGTTAACTGCTGAGCTTAAGAGTATCGCTTCTAGTCACGGGGTGAGCTCCCCAGACTACAAATGAAACTATATTATCTTGGATAATATCCTGGCTATGTGTGATGACGTAAAGAAGAGACCTCAGTATTTCTAGTTGAACATGAAGGCCAGCACAAGCTAGGCTAGGTTCTCCTCAACTATCCCTTCTTCAATAGCCCCATCTTCAGATATTATTCTTGTGAAAATAGGGATGGGGCGAAGTAGATCCACTCGAAACAGAAAAAGTCATAGACGTTAGGATAATAAATATTGTACAGTGTAATTATAGCTCCCGATGTATAAGAATTATTCTGTGTGGAAATTTATCATGGTAGTTTTACCAAATTTTTGAATAAAATTGATTCACTTACATTTTTTATTCTTTCAAATACGATCCTCGATTTCAGTTCATGACTGAGGTCGATTTATCTTATAATTTTTCATACTGCCTTTCTTAGGCTGGGTTTTTCCCATGCTCTTTTCAGACAACAAATAAGAGACGACAATTTATAAGGGACGATTGTGAAATGGTAATCATAAGAGATAAATATAATTTGATAATGAACATAAGATTTTGCATGCATTAGATTCTTGGTATTTCCCTATCATCTAATCTTGCCAATTTGTAACTACCTGATTTAGAAGCCTCAATTACCTGATAAGGGCCTTCCCAGTTCGCCTCAAGCTTCCCCATTTTCTCATCTTGTCTTGCTTCATTTCATCTAAGAACATACTGGTTTGGGCTAAATTAGGTGTTTTTTACCTTATCATTGTAGTATTTGGCCATTGCTTATTTGTACTTTGCTTCAGCAATAGCCGCCAACTCTTTCCTTTCCTCCAAGAGGTCGAGATTCATCCTGAGCTCTTCTTCATTCCCTTTTTAAATATAGTGTAGTGACCTCGAGCTGGGTACCCCTATCACGGTTGGGATCAATTCTTTTGTTTCGTACGTGAGGCTGAATGAGGTTTCTTCATTAGGTGTTCTTAGGGTCGTTCTATACGACCATAAAACATGAGATAGGTTTTCCACCCAATCTCCCTTAGCTTTGTCTAGCCTTATTTTTAGGCCTTGCAGTAGTGTCCTATTTGTGACCTCGACTTTCCCGTTCTCTTAGGAGTGTGCTACTGAGGTGAATTGTTGGATGATTTGTATTTTATCACACCATGACTTTGAACTGGTCGTCTGCAAATTGCTTTCCGTTATCTGAGATGATCTTTTTTGGTATACCAAATCAGCAAATAATATTTTTCCAGAAGAAATTCAGGATATTTTTTCCCATAATTATGGCTAAGGGTTCTGCCTCCACCCATTTGGTGAAGTAGTCTATGGCTACTACAAAAAATTTTACCCTTCCTGGGGCTTCAGGAAATGGTCCCACGATGTCGATTCCCCACTAAGCAAAGGGCCAGACACTTTATACTGAGATTAACTCCATATGAAGTCGTCGAGCTATTGGTGCCTGAAATTGGCACTTCGGACACTTCTGGATAAAGTCATGCGTTTCCTGGAATAAAGTGGGCCAATAATAGCCCCACCTTAATATCTTTTTTTGCCAATCCTCTTGCACCTAAGTGGCTACCACATGAGCCCTCATGAATTTCCCGTATTATGTAATTGGCTTGAACAGGCCCCATACACCTCAGTAGGGATTGTAAAAAGGATCTTCTATAAAGGGCCCCGTTCTCCAACAAATACCTTGGTACTTTGAGCCGAAGTTTCCTTGCGTCAGTTGGATCAAACGAGGTTTCTCCTGAGGTGAGGTATCTTATTATTGGGGTCATCCAACTATCATTCACCTCGTCCACCACCGAGATGTTGACTTCATGTATACTTGGGTGGTGGACCTCTTCAATTAGTACTTTTTGATTTCTCTTTCCCTCTTTGGAGGATGCTAGCTGGTTGAGTGCATCAACATTCATATTTTCTCCCTGGGGGACTTTGGTTACCTGAAAGTAGGAAAATTTTCCCAGCGACCCCTTCACTACTTCTAGGTATTTTTCGACTGGGCATTTTTCGTCTCATAAGTGTCTTTTACCTGATTGACTACAATTTGGGAATCACTGAAGATGGAGAGTGACTTTATCTTTATTTGTTGAGATAGGTGTAATCCTGCTATCAATACTTTATATTCCACTACATTGTTTGTCATTCTAAAGGTAAAATTCAGTGTGTACGACATCTCAGTCCTCTCAGGGCTTTTGAATAGGATTCCAACCCCACTACTGTCTTTACTGGAGGCCCTATTTATATACATAAAGAACATGTCACTAGGTGCTTTGGGCTCCTTATCTACCTCTGCCTCTTTCATAGAAGGTTTTGTTGCCTCCGAGGTGGACTCATGCGTATCCACCAAAAAATCTGCTAGATCTTAACCTTTGTTTGTTTTTGGAGGTTGGAAGTCGATTTTGTATTAGCCCAACTCAACTGCCCACTTCATCAGTCGCCCCGAGGCTTCTGGTTTTAAAAGCACCTGCCTTAGAGGTACATTAGTCAACATACAGATGAGATATGCTTGGAAGTAGGAACGAAGTCGTCGAGCAGCGGTTATGAGTTCTAACACTAACTTTTCAGTGGGCAAGTATCTCACTCCAGCCCTATGTAGAGCTCTACTACGAAATAGACTGACTTCTAAGTCCCCTTATTCTCCTTGACTAGAACGACACTTACGGCCTCTCTGTCTACCGCTAGGTATAGATATAGGGTTTCTCCTGGCTTTGGTACCATCAACGTAGGCAACCCCATTAGATGGTGCTTTAGATCTTTAAAGGCCTTTTGGCAATCATCTGCCCACTGGAAATTTTAGCGTCAGAACTTAAAAGAATGGCAATTGTTTTTCAGCCGACTTGGACAAGATTTGACTCAATAATGCCAGACACCACGTCAGATTTTGTACATCCTTTAAGCATGTGGGAGACTTTATCTCAGAAACTGCTTTTACCTTTGCCGGGTTCATACTTAATCCTTTCTTAGACACAATGTATTCTAGGAATTTGCTTGAGCAGACCCCGAAATTGCATTTGGATGGGTTCAACTTCAGTCCTGTATACTTTAGGAGTTAAAAAACTTCTTCCAAATCTTTTAAGCTTGTCGCCAGGTGTTTGCTTTTTACAATAATGTCTTCCACGTAGACCTTTACCACTCTACCGATTTATTTTTCGAACACCTATTCCACTAATCTTTGGTACGTGGCCCCAATATTCTTCAAATAAAAAGACATCTTTTTGTAGGCGAATGTCCCCCAGTTCGTAATGAAGGCGGTTTTGGGGGCATCCACCTCGTCCATGAGCACTTGGTGGTAACCCTTGTACAAGTATAAGAAATTCAAGAGTTCATAACCTGAGACAGCTTCTACCTTCTAGTCGATGACTGGTAAGGGGTAGCAATCCTTGGGACAATACTTGTTCAGATTTATGTAGTCGACATACATCCTAGATCCTCCCCCTACGTTTTTCACCATAAACGGATTGGCATTACAGGTCGGATACTTTACTTCAAAAAGGATACCGGTAGCCAACAATTGCTCGATTTCAGCTCGAATAACCTAATTTTTTTCAGGTGCAAACTTCCTCTGGTTTTGCTGCACAAGCTTCACTCATAGATCTACATTTAAACTATGGACCATCACCTTAGGTGATACTCCTGTCATATCCAATGGGTGACCAGGCGAAGATATCCCTAAAATCTTGGAGCAATGATATGATGCCCTGTTGAAGCAAAGGGTTTCGGGCTGATCCCACCCTGACTTTTCTTTTAGGGAAATAGGTCCAGTACGACCTCGAGCAATTAATTATCCGCTTCCCCAGTTGGGATGACGTGAATCTTCTCTCTAGGTTGAGGTGGGGAGCTATGTAGTTGTTATTTGTTCACCTCAGGTACTTTCTTTTTTAGTATAATTCTCATGCACTTTCGTGAAACTTGTTGATCACCCCGAACTGAGGTTATCCCGTGTTCGGTGGGAAACTTCATCATGAGATGGTAGGATGAACAAATTTCTTTGGCTGGTGTTAGCCAATCTCGTCCTAGAATGACATTGTAGGGAGAGGAGGTGTTGATCATATAAAATTCGACCATCATGGTTTTCATCCTAGGGTAGTCCCTACAGTGACTGGTAGCCAGATGGTCCCTTCAGGCATTATTTCTCCCTGGATAAATATTTGGAGCGGTTGGCTAGTCCGCTGAAGATTACTTCGGTCAATTTTGAGTTGGTCGAAGCATATTGAGAAGATGATGCTGATAGCAGTACCATTATCCATGTACACTCGATGTACTTCTTTGTTCGCCATGATCATCTTTATTACGAAGACGTCGACATGGGGAATCAATTCGGGGATGATATCTTCCTCAAAAAAAGTGATGAATTCTTCTGACCTGAACCTGCTCATGACGAGGTTCCTCCGAAGGTATCCTCCTCGCCTCAGATTTTAGAGCAGCTTGTAATACCCCCTCTGAAGGCCCACCAAAGATTGTATGTATTACCCCCATGACATTATTGTTTTGGTTCTGAGGAGGGGGTAAAGCTGCTGCTGCGGCCACATTCCCATAGTACTGGTTTAGGCCTACAGGAATGTGGTTGGGGTTGAAATGACTGCCCAAACCTGGGTATCCCTGAGTGGGGTATAGGGGATACTAGTTCTGAGGTGATTCCTACCTTCTATACTGCTGGCCTTGGTCCCGACCTCCTGAATTAAATCCTCGCCCCCCTGGGGCTAGTAGTTTCCTCGGCCACCTCGGCTATGACCTCGGGATAAACTTGCAGCAGTAGTTATATACTATGTCAGCACGCCTCGTTTCACGCATTCCTCGATCTCCTTGATGAGATCCTTACATAGCTCAGTCTCGTGACCGTGATCATTGTGTAAGTGACACAACAAGCTCCGAGATCGTTTATGTGGTGAGGCTTGTAATTCCTGTGGTAGCCTTAGCACGTCATGGTGAAGTTCTAAGATCTCGGATCTTGACTTCGTCAGATGGGTCAGGGTGCCTTCAGGAAATTTTATCTCACTCCTTCCTCTGTTTAGCCTGTCGAAGACTTTCTTCTTGGGGATTCTCTCATCCCCGGGCTTTTCCTCCAACCTATTGCCTTTCTGCTTTTTTCTGTTAGCCTCGTTTGTTGTGGCAAAATTTCTCACTACCCTGAAAAGCTCCTGTTCTGTTTGTGGTAGGTTTCTCCTTAGCTCGGTGTAGAGATAAACAAGTAGGAGTTCATTCAAAAAAGCCAAGATGACAAGTTAGTCAGTCTTGTGTTCTATGTGCAGGCTTTCTTCTATGAATCGCTCCAGGTACGCGCTTATGGCCTCTTCCCCTCTTTGTTTGACGTATAGGAGGTCGACAGAGTTTTTTACCACCTTCTTCTTCTTCTGATAGAAGTGGGCGTGGAAGAGCTCAGCCAGCTGGCCGAAAGAAGTAATGTTGTTTCTGGGCAAGTCATCGAACCAGATCCTGACTCTTTCAACTAGAAATTCTGGGAAAACTTTGCACATGTGCTCCCAGTTGCATTGGCGATTCACTATCTGGAACTTGAACTGGGTCAGTGATCCCATCATACGACTTGATCCTAGGGGATTTAAAACCTTTTGGTAAGGTGTGTTCATTATGGCCCTGGAGAAAGGGGTAATTACGTCCCCTCCCCCTCGTCAATTCCCAAAATGCTATCTAATTCAGTTTTGAAATTCTTTAGAGGAGTCTTGTTATGGTAACTCCTTCGTTATGATCTCGGAGTGGGCTCTAATCTCGATGAGGGCTATGACACGGACGTCATCCCTTCGACTGTACTTGTTTCCTCTTCTTGTGACGTAGATTTTCATCACTAAAGCTGGAATCGGTTGACTCCAGTGAACTTTGTCGAGGTTCCTCCCCCGGTCTTTGATTCCCCCCTTGATTAGGTTGAGTATCCTCCTAGGACCTCATCTCGGGGTGTTCAGTGCACCACTGTTGAAACAAAGCCTGGTGCTTCTGGGCCAATTTTTCTACCGCAGTCAATTGAACGTTTGTCCTCGTCCGCCCCTGGTCATCTTGCTGGCTGGGATGAAGGGCGGGCACTGGATTTGCTTACACCCTTCCTCCGCCGCCTCTACTACCTCGGCTAGAACCGCCACGCGTCGTGGCCCGGCTACAATGACCTGCCCCTCGTGTGTTTTTTCTTCTTGTATTGACCATCCTTTCAGAGTGTTTGTGTTTTGATATTTAAAAAAAAAAAATTCGATAACTATCAGTCGTGGTCGTGGGTTCGATATTTAGAATAACGATAGTAATTAATAATCAGAGATCTACCATAATTAGATAACTACCGTAATTAGAGATCTACCATAATTGGATAACTACCATAAATAGGTAAGTACCATTAATAACGGTAGAATCATGGTAGGATTACTATTAATACATATAACGTAGCAAGAATCACGCGGGAATCACTTCGTGATTCTAGCATCCATCACAATTACTGTTACATGAGACATCTATAAAAGCCCAAATGGTTCAAAGACAAAGGTACGTTCATTATACTATTCTCAAATACAATTGATATATTCTCTTAAAGCTCTTTGCTAACTTAAGTATCGGAGAATTATCCCGAGGACCCCTCTAAGCTTTGTTTTGTAGGCACCCATTCAAGATTCATTACTGTGGTATTTTACTATAAGGTATTTTTGTTCATAGGATTGTTGGTGATTTCTTGAAAGTTCATCAATAATAAAATCATTATCTCATACGAAAAGTGAAATAAAATAATTCTAAGAAATATTTCTTTCTATCGTATCTTGTATACCAACACGACCCTTTAGTATTTAAGAAGGATAGGAGCTATACTTGTATGGGAACAAATCTAAGACGGACATTGAAAGTACGCGTTTCAATCTTCTATGCGTTGGCAATTTCTATTCAAATAATTAACTATTTTTTATTCTTTATAAGTTTATTGACATTTATGTGTTTGAATATTTATTATACCATCTTCCTACTACACGGATAAGGAAATCTACTTAATACTTTACTAAATATTTCGTTGTTGATTTTACTTGTTTAATAAATTAAAAATATAATATATCATTTTATTTTTATTATTAGATATGATTTATCTTTTAATATTTGAATAATTGTTAATAATTAATACGAATAATATGAGAGCAGAGGTTGGATGAACAAATCTTCTCTTAGTATTTTGTCGTATGTTCATCAACAGTAAATCCTACATTTAGTTCTTGAAAACTCAATGTTTCCATTTATTCTCCAACTACAACAAGAGGATTCATCAACTATCAGCCCCAAGTTTTGGCTGTTGTGATTGGGTCAAAAACAAAAGTCTTTGTTGGTGGTAGTTTTCAGGCTATTTGAGGTGGTTTTGGGTTCCACCCACGTTCTACACTTCCGATAATTTCCCTATTCTTAACCTCACTTTTTCTATAGTGATTTTTCTTTTTCTTGATTCTTATACCCTTTTTATCTATCCTTTTTATCTATCCAAATCTCATTTTTCTTGAAGAAAAAACAATTCTTTTATTCTTTTCTCTTTTCTGGGTTATCTTCTTTCCCTCTCTTATTCTTTGTTCAAATTAGACTTCCAAAAAAAAAAAAGAAAAAGAAAAAAAGAACATCGGTAGAATTTCCCAAGATCCATTTTACCCAACATTTTCCCCAAAAGTTTGAAACTTTGTTTTTTGATTGAATGTATTTGCAGCTTTGTTTTGAGAAAATGTTTCGACTTGGGATATTTTTATTATTTTTAAGTGGTGTTGATGGGCTAGGGGTTAACTGGGGAACTATGGCCACTCACAAGTTGCCACCAAAAACAGTGGTGCAGATGCTGAAGGACAATGGTATTCAGAAGGTGAAGCTGTTTGACGCAGATCAATCCACCATGAGTGCTCTTGCTGGTACTGATATTGAAGTTATGGTTGCCATTCCCAATGATCAGCTTTCTTCTATGAATGATTATGATCGAGCTAAAGATTGGGTCAGACGTAATGTCACCCGCTACAATTTCAAAGGAGGTGTCAATATTAAGTAAGATATGATTTTTCATTTTTCCTTTTCCCCCTCTTACTTTAATTCCCTCTTGTGGTTATGAGTTATCTTGTTGTTAAGCTGGAAACTTTTTTTTCTTTTTATTCCTTTTGTTTTACTGTAATCTTGTTCTACTTCTTATTAAACTTGATCTGTTTAATGGTTTATACTGATGATCTGGGCCTGCTCTATAATTAAGCACATGTTGAAAGAGTGGCCTATCTTGTGCTCTTCCTGCTTCAAATTCTATCTTGTCATTTATGGATATGTATTAAAGGAGCTTAGTAAGAAACGACTTCGCAGATAGATTTTGAGACTGTAAAGGGGAAAAAGGAGAAAAAATCTCTTCCCCCTTCGATGCCATTTTTCGTATGAGGGTGAGCGTTGACATAACCATAGATTTTCTCATAGATCATGGGTTTATGGCGCAGAAACAACCTCATTGTGGAAATGCAAGAGGAAGGTGCATAGGACTCCCACTACCCCACATTAGCCAGGGAGTATTTCTTTTACAGGTTTTGAGTGTGTATTTTTATATCCATATTATACTTTAAAAAAATATATTCTGCTTTTCCCCGTTAGAATGGACTTCTCGCACATTAGCCAGGGAACATTTCTTTCACGGGTTAAGTCCTTTTGAGTGCATGCTATTTTGTCCATGTTATTCTTTAAAAAAAAAAAACTAAATGTTCTGCTTTCTCCGTTGGAATGTAGTTATCCTAATGAGAGAACCATTGCTAGTATATGAAAAAGGTTAAGTGCCTGAACCAGTGCTAGTATAGGTTTCTGCTTGTATCAGTTTGTTCTTTTCTTTCTTTTTGGCTGTAAACAACTAGTCTTCTCGTATATGTAAAGGTTAAGAGCCTGAGCGATTGCTAGTATCTGTTTCTGTTACTATTCATTTTCAGTTCTTTTTTTCCTTCTGGCTGCAAGTCTTCATGTGGTCTAATGGACATGATCTAGTGTGAGATTGTGCAAATATTGTGGTTCATCTTTAGCAGAGAATTGTTTGTTTTAAAAGAATAGTACAGTGGCTCAGGTTCATCTTTATTGAAGTGCATTAATATGATTATTCTCTTCTAGCTAGCTTCTTTTTGCCTCTTTCTGTCTACACTTTGTGTATTCACTTTCTTCCGGACTAAAACGAGTCAATTCATTTTCTTTAGAACTGAAACATCCAGTTTGGCTATTGAAGTTAAGCCTGTGTTTGGTAGAAAATATGGTTAGCCGTAGATAAAAGCCCGATATTTAAGTGGAAAAGGTTAGAGAGGTGGGCCCGTTACAAATTTCTGAGCCGTCTTCGATTGGCCCTTGGGAATTTCTCGATGATCAAGAAGAAAAACAGAAAGAAAGTCACAAGTGATGGTTAGCTTGATCCATACAAAGTGAAGGAAAATAGTGAGTTACGTCTAAGAGATCCTGTTGCTTGAAGTTTTATGGCTTTGAAATGCTATTTTGATTCATATTCATTTTAGTATATGATCAAACAATTTCTTGGCTTTAAAAGCCATGCACTTGATTATGCAGAAGGTATAAAAATTTGGTTATTTTTAAGAACTCTTCAAACTTTACTTAATTTCTTTGCCTTATATGGGCAAACTTTTTTCATCTGTACCAGATCTCTAGTTTGTCATTTGGAATAATGGAATCTGATACAGTATGATGCTATAAATGGTTGAGATTGAAAATATTGTAGATTGTGATTCATAGACGACTTTGTGCTTGTAGTTTGTAAAAACATTTCATTGCTACCTTTTTACTGACACCAACTTACTCTTGGCCTTTTCATCAAAAAATTTACTTACAGTCCAAAAGAAATTGTGTAGAAGCATTTCAAACTTTTATATAGTTCCAGATAGCTGATTAGTGTATAAACTTTTGCATTCTAATCCTTCTGCAGATATGTTGCAGTTGGTAATGAGCCTTTCCTGACATCGTACAACAACTCGTTTATTAACACGACCTTCCCAGCACTTCAGAACATCCAAAATGCTCTAAATGAAGCAGGACTTGGGAGCTCCGTAAAAGCAACTGTACCTCTAAATGCTGATGTTTATTTCTCGCCAGACAGCAATCCCGTGCCGTCTGCTGGGAAATTCCGGGAAGACATTAATGATCTAATGACCCAGATTGTTCAATTCATGAGCCAGAATAACGCTCCTTTCACAGTAAACATTTACCCCTTTCTAAGTCTTTATGCCAACGAGCATTTCCCTGTTGATTTTGCCTTCTTTGATGGAGTCAGTAACCCCATTGTTGATAATGGATTCACATATACCAATGTATTTGATGCCAACTTTGATACCCTGGTTTCAGCATTGAAAGCAGCAGGTGTTGGCAATATGACCATTCTGGTTGGAGAAGTTGGATGGCCCACAAACGGTGACAAAAACGCCAATATCAATCTTGCTTATCGGTTCTATAAAGGATTATTACCCAGGCTTGCAGCCAACACGGGAACACCTCTTCGGCCTGGATATATCGAAGTTTACTTGTTTGGGTTTATCGACGAGGATGGTAAAAGTATTGCCCCAGGTAACTTTGAGCGCCACTGGGGAATCTTCCGGTATGATGGGCAGCCAAAGTTTGCCATGGACCTTACGGGTCAGGGACAGGATAAGTTTCTTGTGGGTGCACAAAATGTGGAATATTTATCCAAGAAATGGTGCATGTTTAATCCAAATGCCAAGGACTTGAGCAAACTTGCAGATAACATCAACTATGCATGCACATTCTCAGATTGCACAGCATTGGGATATGGTTCTTCTTGCAATGGGTTGGATGCCAACGGTAATGCATCATATGCATTTAATATGTATTACCAGGCTCAGAACCAAGGAGATTTCAGTTGTAATTTTCAGGGTCTGGCAATGGTGACGGATCAGAATATATCTCAAGCAAACTGTAACTTTACCATCCAGATAGCTACCTCTTTCTCTCTGAGATTATTGCCTGGGATTATCACATTTCTAACTGCCTTCACATTTATTTTTATATAAATATCTTTATGGATTATTTATTTGCAATAGTGGTTGTATTCAAGACTTCTTGTTACTTCAATCAAGCTGATGCTTTGATAAAATGATGTTATTACGTGAGAAAATCTCAGATGACGTTTTCCTTTCAATAATGAGTTTCCACTTGTGATCTGAACATTATCTTGGAGTTGTTTTAACTTTGTGCTTCTTTGGGAAATTCCTGCATATTAAAGTTTTGAGAATGTGTGCTCTGGGATTCATGATAAAGTTACTCAACAAAAAAGGAAGTAGCAAAAGGATGGAACAGAAAGAGGACTTAAGCTTTCAAAATATTAAAGATCACATGTCCTATTTTGTACTTACCAGAGATGATGGTGGCGAGTGGTGGCATTAGCACTTTTATCTTTTTTTGGGGGAAACATTCGCACTTTTCTGTTAGCATGATATTGACCAATCAATCATTGATTTTACCCCTTATTTCCACCCAAGAGAAGCAAAAATTAGAAAAGAAGAATATCTTTCTCTAGATAAAAGAATGAGGAACGGCACAGAAAGAGGACTTCAGGTTTCAAAATATTAAGATCATATGTCCTATTTTATACATTGTTACGATCCAAAAGTCAGATTGTAATAGTATGTATTCATTCTAAACCATTGGTAGGTAAGCGTAAATTGTGAAAAATAACAATTCTCCAATAATATAACAAAAACACAATTAAGGTGAACAACGACGAGTACCGCGAGCTATTCTATTTCATCCACAAGAAACCTTAATCAAAATACCTTGTAGATCTAAAATCTTAGTATTATGGGTACATGAGTCTCTACACATAAGTGAAACTGATAAAAATCGAATCATCACTGTCCCGATAATAAGAGAACAATAACAAAGATAAAGAGGGAATCGCGGAAGTATCCAAAGCTAAAGTTCACCCGAATCCGAAGCAGCTGACCACGGACAAGAATCAGGGGCTACACATAAAACGCATACCAGGATCTGCATCGAAAGGATGCAGAAGAATAATGTGAGTACAAAACACTAGTATTCAATAGGCATCACAGGTTGATTGAGCTTAAGAGTTACTATAACAAGTAAAGAATGTTATTCTAACACCTACACGCAGACGATAACAATAGTTAAATAATATCACAGAACAATAATATATCAAAAATAGTGTATAAGGATGTAATACTATGCAACGGAATGTGATGAATGCAGTAGCTAATACGTACCAATACACCCCCCCTCCTTAGGAGCATACTGGGAGGTGGGACCAATAGGAGACCCACGAAGTCCATGTATCTGTCCAAAGTCTTACCTTGAATTTGTTCGGAATCTTACCACGGACCTGTATGTTCACAAAAAATGGTATGCTCTACGTCCGAAGTCTTACCTCAGACTATTATAAAAGTACTCATACAATTCCGTTTTCAAAATAGTATTTCTAATATTTCGATCTAATAGTCCAAGAGAATGAATAGATGTGCACACAATAATAACATGAATACGAGTGCAATAGACATGTAAATATATACGAATTTCTCAATTTAGATAAACTACGGGTCACAATATCACTAAGTTCCTCAATCAAGCTCGTAGGCCACATCTTTCTTCTTATTTCATCATTTTCTATATCACCCATATCATGGAGATTTATCCCTTCAAATAATGAATGAAGTATAAAGCATCTCAAAGAACGATATTCAAGTCAATTAATCTCAAATATCTAGCCATTTATTCACAAAATCCCTCATACGATCATCAAAACATCAAATATAGCTCAACAAATATTATAATAAGATGTGTAGCCTAACACAAACATGTTTGTAACACCCCGAAATTTAAGCTAGGATTTAACTGTTCTATATGCGTGTTTAAGTCCGGATTCTATGAGTTCCCACTTGTTCTTACGTGATAAAACTATTTCTAAAGTGTGGAAGTAGTATTTGACATGATTCACGGTCATAAGAAACTCCTATCTCAAGGTTAAGTTCAAAACTTTTCTAATTGACCTAGTTTTCACATCATTTCATGCATGAATCAATTTCAAACGATCAAATCTCCTAATTTATGAAGAGTTATGTGACCTATAACCTATTTCTAAAAAAGTCTCTGATTCTAGTTTCCAAACATAATAAACCGCGTACAATCCAAGGTAAGCCTCATGTCGTGCAACAATTCCAGGAGCTCACTGTTTTGGTCTTGAAAAAGCCTCACACTGTAAGGGACATGAAATTGTATAAGCCTCACGAACTGGTTTTTTCGCGATAGTTCAATTCTTATCTTTTAGTTATTATTACTAGGGAGTTTTGGTAATTTTACTAGCTTTAAAATGGCTAGACTATGTCCTTTTAATGTCTCTAAAGGGCCATATAAAATACATACTAAGAGAATTTCATTATTTATTTCTCATTCTCTCAAACATAGAACAAAAAAAGTATAAAACAAACGTGAGCATTCTCTCTCAACTCAAAGCTAGGGTTCTCTTTTAAGGGCTTCAAGAACTTCCTTCAAATCTTCGTTCGTGGTATGTTAAGGCTTCATAAGAGGTATGTGGGACTCAACAAGGGTTGACTTTCACCTTTGTGTCTAAACCCTCCACTCTTAAGATGATAATTTTGAAGTAGTAAGTTCTAGGGTTTCTTCAATTCATACTGTATATTAAGATTATCCTTCCATGCATGATCCTTGTTGGTTATTGAGTAATTTACATGAAGTCTACATAATATATCATGAATATGTATTTCCTTATGAGTTAGGGTTGCATGCTCATATAATGATGCATCTCAGATAGACATGGATCTAACTTTGAGGCTCAACGACAAGGATGAAACTCAAACACTCATTGAAGGATATTTCAAAAACATTTGGATGCCATAATTGGAGTAAAAATCCAAGATTTGCATGCATGAATCGTAGCTCGGGGATTGAGAGGCATTTAGGGTTTTTTTGGTGAAGCTTTCATGGACCATAAAGCAATGGAATGAAAGAAGACATGGAAGACCAAACTTTAAAGAGTGGCTGCCCATTTGGTGAGCCATTGCCAAGTGTGAATCACAAAAGGAGACTCGCGCATCTTGCTCCCACCATCGTCCAGAGTAATAATTCACCTCTTTCCAATTGGCACAATCAGCGATGGCACATCCATAAAGAATGACATGCCCTTCATGTCGACAAGGTTATGGAGCTTAACCTCTTTGAGGGTTCTTTTGTCCTTTTGGGTTAAGTTGGGACCAATTTATAATAAATAAAACTTAGACTATCCTAAATAGTTAATCTTTTATTCACTAGGTAGAATTTTATGAATATTGAAGTGGTAAATCCTTAAGGCTGATTGTGAGTTCCTCCTTTGTTGGGATAGAGAGGTTGGTGTGCCACCTCTTGAAAATTATAGAAATAGTGGTGTCATGGCAGATTCCACAATCCCCTAGAGGTCTCTCTAAGAGCATAGTGCATCTTGTGTTGTAGGTTAGAGGTCGTGGAGTTTTCCTTGGTTGCTAATAGTTATCTAGTCGCGTCTCATTACATGTTTAGGTTCTTGTTTATGAATGTAAATGAGGTCTCTTACTTCAATATAGTAGTTGGTTTCCCTTGACATAGTTGTTTCTTGCCTCTATCCTTTACTTGCTTTTATATTTGCTTTCTTGATCTTGTTTTTATGAGGTTCAGAATGCATCATTTGTTATCAAAGCCAAGTAAAGATTCACCTTAGTCGAATCCAATATCGAGGCTTTATTCTAAAAAAATGAAAGATTAGTAGAAAATTTCTCTACCATAAAAAATTTATGTTTGTTAAGTTTATTGTTATTTTTCTTATTGTTGCTTAATACTGGTTGTTCCCTAGTATTGTATTGTCTTAGAAATTCGAGTTTGAGCTAATTTGGATCTTGTTGGTGAAATCACCATTGTTGAGTGTTCTTGAGCTTTGAGGAAGAAGAAGAAGAAGAAGAAGAAGAAGAAGAAGAAGAAGAAGAAAAGTGGTTCTCGAGTTTTACTTAGAATTTTGGGTTTAAAGTTGGTGTATCTTGTTCCTCACATTGTAGGAACCAACATACTAAAATTTGTTGGGATTCCGAGTTGATTTGAGTGTTCTAATGGTTCTTGAAAGTTGAAGCTTGTTCTTGGTGTTATTGAGTTCTTGAGGAGGATTCATAATCTTCCAAGAGAAGATTGAGAAAATATCAAAGTTTGATCTAATAAAGTGAAAAGTCAAAGGTGTTTGTGGATCCAAGGAACATTCTATCTTGATTCTAGGAATCAAGTACAAGAGCGGTCCATTGGAGTTCAAAATTTTATCCAAAAGGTGGGAAAAACACCCATCTCCGTGCCTTTAGGGAGAACATCATGGATTATGCCCAGGGATCATAGAGTTTGCATCCCAATTACGCAAAATAACAAATTCTAGGACAAAAGAGTTGACAATTCAGCAAGCTAGTGGAGCAACTTCGATGCATCGCAGATTTAGAAGTGAGCATCGTGTATCAAGTTGTGATTATCAAGTCTTCCGTTAGGAAAAACCTAAATCCATTCCGGCCTTGAGCGTGATTGCACTTTCTACCACTTGCTACCACCTGATTGATACTTGGTTCAAGATTAGCTACACTACTTGAGAGGTAATCATAAAGGTGAGGTTCACAAGCGTTAAAAGATTTACTTTACTCCTTTGCTCATCTTGTAGGTACAATCATGTCTTCTATAAAAGATAATGAGTGTGACTACGACATGGATGACTACGAGTGTGGTAGTGAGGGAGGCTATGGGTTTGATGAGAGCGAGGGCTATAACTATAAAAGCTATAAATATATCGATGATCTAGAGCCCTCAACAAGTGGATACGATTATGCCGGAGAATGTAATCAAGATGATCTCAGTCTTATGATGATAGCATGGGTTACAAGGGATCTTGTAAAGGTTTATATACTGATGAAGGGGAGTATGAGTTCAATTCCCATTTGAGAGTGCATATGTGATAAGGTACCACCTTTCACCTAGGAATTTTAGTTCTAATGGCACCAAAGTAGTTGATGATTCATATGATTAGTCTAGTGGTAATTCTTACTCTTATTCTCATATAGTGTTTAATAGTCTTGATGCACAAGATATTTGAGGGGTGGTAGATTTTATTCAAATTCTTCTTCTAGGTCGTCTAAAACTTATACTCTTTATTCTAATTATCATATGCCAAGACATGGGTATATGGATTATGATAGAAGGCATAATAGAGGTCTCAATGTTGTTGATACCAATCTTCCTACTTTTAGCAGCGAGGGTAATCCTTAGACCTTCCTTATTTGGGAATGGAAATACAATGAGGTTTTCAAAGGTCTAGAGTTGAGTAATATAGGAAAGCCGAGCTATCCATTAAGAGTATAAAGTGGGGGCTTTGTATTGGTGGAATTATTCAAGATTAATCCTAAAATATTCCTTCAAATACAACATTCCCACTTGGATGTATTGATATGGTTCATGAAATACAAGTATGCTCCGGGAAAGAAGTTATTGATTAACCGTGGGGCATCATTAGAGCCAAGAGGGTCCAAATTCCTTGTGGGCCATGATGACAAGCCACCCTTCTCTCCAAAGAAATAAAATGAGATATACAAAAATGAGAGGAGTAAGGAAGTGTTACTGGAAACCTCAGAGTGGAAAAGGGAGAGGTTGAGCAGAGTGATATGAGTGGGTTGCCACAACCCCAAACTAATCCTCTTTTTTGTCTGACTTTTAGTTTGTACTCTTGAGCAGGTACACATGAGGAGCTTAAAAAAATGCAAGTTTTTAGGCCAAATACTACACTTGAGGTGATTTATGAGATCACTTTCCAGTACGAACAAAGGAAAAGATAAGAGAATTTGAAGAAGGCCTCATCCATAGGAAACAAAGATCTATCCATAGAGCTTAAAGTTATGAAAACTAAACTCAACACTACAGTACCTACTCACAAAGAGTACTATAGTGTTGACCCGGTTGGGTACCCTACTAACACATGAAAAACTCATACAAGGATAAGCACCATCACATGCAAATAAGTAGAGGTGGGGAAGTGTCCTCAGAGAGGTGTTTCACAGCCTGCTCCGATTGTTGCTCATTCGGTGAGAGCAGTGCCGCCACCGGTTAGAGGTGGAGCACAGGGTGGTTATCGTGGTAGGGTTGGTGGCCGTGGTCGAGGTAGACAGGGTGGTGATCGCCAATTGTATGCTATTCCTGCTCGGCCTGAGGCTGAGACTTCTGATGCGGTTATTACAGGTATGATTTCTG
>JBDJHY010000014.1:8000822-8014209 GCA_039654485.1 Withania somnifera | reverse complement strand
GAGGGATTTAGTCTTCAAACCACAAAGCATTTGAAGATTGCACATCTTAAAAGGGACATCCCGCAAGGCAAGGTCGGTCAACTTTAACTGAGAGATGCATAGCATTGATATCAAGGAATATAAGGACTTATCTATAACCTCTGCCTCTCGGTCTTCTCATCCTTTTTACTCCTCAAAAGATTTAATCAAAAAGCAAAATATCAGATTCATACGTCCATTACTCCTTTCCCTTCAATCCAAAAGATTTTAAAGTAGCTCGGCAACAAACAACAGGTAAAACAACTACATGAGGCACAATAGAGAAATGGGAGATGTTTGAGAAAAAGGAAAGGGATTGAGAGACTCAGAAAATACTAACAAATTGCATTTAACTACATTATTACTCTGAGCCGTATCTACACACACTATATTACAACTCTTTTCCACGTAGGAAACTACACAATCCTATTCCTATTCTTATTCTGAGGCTCCCTCTCAAGCTGTGCATATAAGTCACATCATATGTATCGTGTTGTTATAGATATAACTACTATGAGGACCACTAGGTGAAAATATTTGCGAGCTGATTAATTAATTTCACAAATTCTGTAACAATATCTCATGAAAGTGTCTTTTCTCTGATAAAGTGTCAGTCAATTTCAATGTGCTTAGTCCTCCAATGGAACACCAAATTTGACGTAATATGGTCACTTGATTAATACACACAAGTTCCATCTGGTTGATTTCTCTAAATGTTATTTCACCGAGCAACTATTTGATCCAAATTAGCTCACAAGTGATACGACCATTGCTCAATTTTTGCTTCTACACTAGATTGAACAACCACATTCTAGTTACTACTCTTCCAAGCACATCGAATTTCCTACTACTAAAACTCAGTATTTAGATGCAGAACGTCTATCAGAAGGTGATGCTGCTAAATCAGCATCTATATATAACAATTTGTCGATCCTCGAAGAGTAGAAGTCTTTTGGTTGGAGCTTACTTTATATAACATACAGTAAAATGCAGATAGCTGCATCCCAATTACTATCACACTTCACACAGGAAATTCATAAACAGACTTGCAACACTTTCAAGAAAAGAAATGCCAAGTCTAGCCACTATGAACTAATTCAACTTACCAACCAAATTTATATCTTCCGAGATCTCTGAATGGCTCCCCTAATTTAGTATTTGGGTCCACACGAGCGTTAATGCATTTACATCCAATCATTAAGAAGGTCTATGAAATTCTTTCGTTGTGAAATAACAGTACCTATTTGAACGGAAATTCTCAATACCTAGAAAATACTTCAATTAGCATAGTCCGTTGGTCTGGAAAAGCATAAAAAGATATTGTTTTAACTTAGTGAGACCGTCCAAATCATTTTCGGAGATAATTATATCATTAACGTTGTTGTGTGTCATGCCAAACACTATGTTGAACTTCCCAAACAAGCTTGAGGAGATTGTATCGAACCATAGAGTGACTGGTGCAATCGACATACCAGGCTACAAGATTCGAGAAAAGCATTCTTAATGTTAAATTAATAAAGAGGCCAATGGCAAATAATAACCATGGATAGAAAAAGATGGCTAAATGTTACTTTCTCCATGGGAGAGAAAGTATCACCATAATCAAGCCCAAATATATAAGTATACCCCTTGGCAACAAAGCACTAAACCAACCAACTTGATGGTCCGAACAACATTTGACTAGATAAATCTAACGACAACCAACGGTAGATTTACCTAAAGGAAGATGAACAAGCTCGCAGTACCACTCACATAAAAAGTAGATATCTTTTCATAGCTTATATCGTCATCATGGATGAGAAAGTGTCTCACTAAAAGACTTAGGGACGGAAATAGAGAATAAGGATGATATCAAAGGCATAATGGGGCGATGACAGATGATCATAACTTAAAAAGGTATAATGGTGGTCTAGTATTACAAGTGGAACGTATGCCTTTTCGAAGTGCAATCATTATTATAGGAGGACACAAGTACGCAATAGGTGTAGGGTTCAGCACAGGACATGGATCATTTAGGTTGATGTTGGACACAGACAACGATGATAAGTCAAGAGTGGCAGCATTGTGGCATTGTAGGGGAGATGTGGGAGTAACTAGATTCCTCGAAAGTCAGTATAGGTAGGACTTCAAAGATATCAAGATAATCAGATGTAACGTCCAAGATTCAAAAAATATGACATCGACTGACATAAGGTACCTCCAAAGATTAGGTGCGCACCAAGAATGCCCCTTATAAACTTAAGAATAACCAAGATTGACACATTTAAGAGCATTAAGGGCTATTTATCTTTCCCAGGAAGTTATGAACAACATATGTGCTGCCAAAGACTCAAGGGGGTGAGCGACAATATTGAATAAGGAATGACATTTTGAACGAAAGATGAGAGTATCTGAGATTTCATCGCCCAAAAACACAGGAGAACATAAGATTGAAGGAGAAAGACGTGAGAACTACAAACATAGGACTGAATGAGAAGAGTGTGAGTAGTCTCAAGGAAGTGCCTATTATTCATCCCTGTTATACCATTATGTTGAGGGATGAACCCACAAGATGTCTAATGAATAATTTCTTAGTAAATCATAGTATTCCAAGGCATTATCACTATGAAAAAGTACAAATAGAAGCATTTTGATTCGGTATTTCAGCATAAAAGCTATTGAATATAAAATAATATAGAACGATCCTAAAGTTGAACCAACTCTACTAGGATCACAAATATCAAAATGAACTAATGAAAAATATAGATGCTACACAACTCTCAAATTCTCTACGGAAAGGTAGTGAGAATGTGTTTCCCAAGTTGAAACAACTTACAACCTAATGTGGAAGGACTAGACAAACTAGGCATCATCTTCTGTATCTTGAATAAACATGAATGTCCTAAACAATTGTGAATTAAGTGTGGAGGCATTAGGATAGGTAGGGTAGTAAAGGTCATGTTAATTAAGTCCTATGTCAATCGTTTGTCTTGTACTATGATCCTGCATAACAAAATGCCAATTTAGAAAATGAGTCAAATGACTAACAGAGCAAGATTAAAGGACAACCAGGACATAAAAATAGTGTTCTGACTCAGATGATAGGGATTAGCTTGTCCAACTTCTTTTGCATTTGTTTGGATCCCATTGGCTAGAGAAATAGAGGAAGAGACTATGGATAAAAGATATTTGACATAAATGATTTATCACCAGGAATATGATCGAACGTGTCGGAATCCACGGCCTACGAACCAAGGTTATTAGACTCTGAAAGAAAAGCATAAGACCAGCAACAAAAGTATTAGACTAAGCAACTAAGGCAGCTTGTAGAGGCTTCTGCCTGCTTGCTTGATACGAAGGAACTCATTATATTCTGCTCCATACAAATAACGTAGTGTTAGTCTGAGCAACATGAGCCTTCTTGCGTGGTTCATCATGCAGAGAAAGCATACTATCCGAACTTATTACAATAACTACACTTGGGTTGAGATCTTCCAACATGACCTCGTAAGCTATCCATAGATTGGGGTATTTGATTTTCTGATCCTCTCATAGGGGTTATAAAGCAATTACGATTTGAATTTTCACCTCCCATATTTTGGAGCCAAAACTATCAAACCTGAAAAACACAATCACAAAATACGACGACGAAGGCTGCCGAAAAGTGCAAAAGAAGATCTGAAATTTTTCTTGAAAGCTGCCTGAAATCTGACTTACAGTGGCCTAAAATGGTCTGAACCACATACAAAACAGAAAAATTGAGAAATATGATCAAATCTATAAATCTGGCTGTTGAAACTATTATAAGTTAACTGGGCTTAGCTAGAACTCACCAAGCAAGTTCAAAGAACCAAAACGCAGATGCTGAAGTAGATGGTTAAGTTTGCCTAAGAAGGTGATCGGCAACTATAGAAAAATATGAATGGGGTCGAAATCACTGGATGACTACTATAGAAGAAAAATCCATCTTGAAAACACATCAGAAAACACAAACCTCTCCTGAACAGTCACCGGGATCTGTAGAAATCATCGGAATGTGGTAGAATCTGGAAGGGTATCCCTCGAAATCAGGTAGCAAACACACTGGCTAAGAAAAATTGCCGAAAGTTGGCTGGAATAGCCTGCACACATAGGCACGAGAACTCAGAGTCACCGGAACCCTAGTGCCTACCGATGTGTGAGGTGTCTGCTGCCGGTAAACATGACTAGAGTTTGGTCTCAAAAGGTGGCTTAAACCGATGGAAGTGTTGGATTTTGCACAAACTCACCAAAAGAAAATCATCTCTGATACCATGTAAAAAATCAAGACTCCGAAATTATTACTAAGATGCATTGACTACATTATATGAGCCAAATTTATAGATACATTACAACCCTTTTCCATGTACGAAATTATATACAGTCCTATTTCTATTCTTATTCTAAGAATGCAATATTGGAAGGCACTAGGACTCAAGGTATGATGACCATGAAGACTACAAGAAGAGTTTGGGGAACCTTTTTGAACTTCAAAGAAAGCAATTCCACGTTTCGATCATAGCATGGAAGCACCGGGGAGAACCACATGACTTGCCCATTAGCCATTTAGGCAATGAACTTATTTTCCAACTTTTTTGGGCCCATTTGTAAGAAAAACCAAGGCTATAATAAATAGGACCTCTTCTCTTTCATTCTTCAGATTATGTTGTTGATATTGAACATCTCTTGTGTGAGATTAAGAGCCTAGAGAAGCTAATTTTTCTACTTGGTTTGATAGGTGTGGTTGCTTAACTAATCCCCTTGAGGTCCACCTGATATATTATGTGTTCGTTAGAACTTATGATTAGGGGTGTTGGTTCTAATATAATAATTGTTCTTAATCTTTTCCTATTATTGTGTCTTCTCTTATAGAATTGGTGTTACTATTTTGAGAATATTTTTATCCTTTGTATCATACTGTGTAGAGGCTTATACACTTTGTGACAACCTATGTTGCTTGGACTCTTCACTTTCGGTACCGCACCCGTGTCGACACGACATGCGTGTGGCTGTGGGATTCATACTCGATCTAGTCAACTAATTTTTTGGCTACTTTAACCAAAATAGACAGAGAAATTTCAGACAAATTCAATGAAAGAGATGACCGATTTTGAGTAATTTGTAGAAAATGAAATAACTTGTATATAAAAAATTCTCTTTTTCATTTTAATTTTCTTTTATTTCCTTCTAGGATTCTCCTCTTGATCAATATTTTTCTCCTCAAGCGTTCCACATGGTATCTCATAATTTAGGTTTTATACCTTTATATTTAGATATTTGAATTAATCCCTACACACGTATCCATACCTAGATCCATATCGCCAAATCTTAAAATTTTGATCACGAAAGATCCGACCTTTGAATCCGCACCATCTTCATTAGCGATTTATGGCATGAGCTCTTTCATTTACAGGGGACACAATTTAAGTAACTTACTATGGGGGGGGGGGGGCTCACTATACGAAATGAAGCAGCAGCTAGAACGCTAAGCTAAGATCAACTAAACTTTGAACTCGAAGCCTTTCTTTCTCGGTTGTCTGTCTTAATAAGTGGATTCTGATTCATGCAGTCCTTCTCTGCTGCATTGGTCTTTCCACTCCCCACTCTCCTGATGACAATAATTCTAGTATTAGGTAAAGATATTACCATCCTTTATGTTATAGTAATATAAAGCCATGATGAGTATCGGACACCCGAGTCCGAGAAACTTAGGAGACAACTTAATTTTGGGAGTTTAGATTGTAGTTATCGTCTCTTCCTGTCTTCTCCCATACTCTATTTACATTTCCACTTTTGTTTTATCGTTTTCCATTGGGTTAGCTTACCTATCATGGGGGTTGAGATAGGTGCCATCACAACCAGATTTCAGGTCGTGACATAAGTTGAAGATGGCACAATGTATCCAATATCCATGCTTGAAAGTCTCCTAGGTTCATTTTATTTCCATTTATTCCCCTTAAAGAATCAAACAAGCAAACAATAATATGTTTCTTTTATTTTAATCTTCCTTCCCTTCGTTTCTTTTCCTTAACTAAATCAAACGGATAATTTTAACACATCTTACATCTGTCAAAACCACCAAACCATATATGACACTGGCAAGGGCTTGTTATTTTTAATTCCAATCAAAGTCGGTCATTTGAAGATCAAAACAGAAAGCATTGTGGTATACAATAATCAAATCGAAGAAAGTATTATGTGGTAGCGTACCATCCATGTTGTTCATCATTGGCGATGTGGAAATCAAAGTAGACATATGTTCCCTGTTCAAAGTCATCAGTGGCAACAGCTGGCTCCTCATGCCGCTGAAACCATGTGTTATACTTCCTGTGATACCTCCAAGACTGTTTCTTCAACTCCTTAGCAGCCAGATACTGCTGATAAGTATTCTGCAGAGGGTAATAAGAACAAGATAAATATCATCTCTACGATTGAGAAAGGTCATCAAAACCAACAGCAACAACAGCACCTGCAGGTAGTAAAATGCAAAGAATAGTGTGTCGGTGGCGTAGTTATCAGCTCCAAGTCTTTCCCAGAAGGCAGAATTATTGACAATGGGAGACTGTACTTGGGGATAGCTCGTAGGAGTAACTGAAGGGTGCCTCTATAGCAACGGCAAAAGATAAGTTCATGTTAATTTATTTTCCAAGTAGCACAGCGGATGAAGTATCGAAGCTTACCGGTGTATAGCTCTTTGTGCGTTCAGAATCTTTGGGTTGAGGAAGCTTGTAAAAGGAAGATTCAAGCATCTGCAAGTTGTATAATTGGTCGTGCATTCCACCAGAATTTGCAGAGGACCCACTCAGGTTATCACCAATTGCTCCAAAGTCAGCAACACTCTTTCGACCAATAAACCCAAGACTCCCAGATGGCTGACTGGATTGCAAAGGTTGCCCTGGAGATAGATCTGTATCCCTTGGCCTAGGGGATGCTTCAGCAACAGAGCCAGTGACGCCTCCCTGCATTCATGAATGTTTTGCAAGCGATACAGACTACTAATTTGACCAACAGAAAGGAGAAAAAAAAAAGTTATAAAAAAAAACACACGGAAATGGATGCATCAATGTAATTTAAATAAAGATCAGTTGAGTCGCTGCTCTTTAAAACAAACTCACTAGCATCAAATTCGAGACTTACTTCATCTTAGCAATCCTACTTGCTAATCAATCTCAAGTCATTAACCATATCCTTTACTGTATAACCACATAGCTTGTCTAATCTGAAGCCAAACACACTGATGAGAAAAAGGAGAGAGAGATTCAATTAAAGAGAAAACGAGATCAGAATCCTCAGCTCCCAGTCAATCACTTGAACTCCCTACTCTAAATCCTTAATCATACTCCTCCTTTCATTCCCTCATCCACCCTGAGGAAAGAAGCTTATTCGTTAGGGAACACTCAACCACCTAAATCTTACTTTCGGCTTCTAACAATGAATTTTTGCACCATGAAATATCCCTTTCATAACCATCCACTTAAATGATGGACTCATAGAGCCCAACCAGTGTGCTATCTCAATCAGCAGTAAACAACTTTTTCCCTAGTGACTCCAAACACACCACTTTCCAGAAGTTCATATTTTATTCAATGCTCAGTCAAACTTGAGTAGCAGCCAACTAATATATTAAAAACCTGCTCTCATGTAAAGTGGATAATAGGCCTCTAAGAAATGTTACTGTAAATCATAATAACAAATAATTTGAAGTGACATTAAGAATACATTTAGGAATTAACATGTCATCAACTAAAATTAAAACATCCATCTTCCACTCTATCAACAATCATATGAGATAAAGTTAATCAATTTAATATTGGAAGCCAGATCAGTTAAGGACATTCAACTCACTAGGGTATCTAATCCATATGAATTCTGCTTATCGTCCTCATTCAAAAGGTTTTTCCCAAGCCCAGCATTTGCAGAAGAATCTTCAGGCAAAATCTGTCGTGGCTGCAACTCATCAGCTTTTGAGCGGCCGTCATCTGCAACCATTGTATATATAAACGGACTTTAAGCATTCATGTAATAAAGAGTGTTAAAGAACAAACTTTTGCTTCAAATGCTACAGAAGATATAATATTTTTCTTTAATTCTTTTCAATTGTCCATTAGCTATAGAAAACCATTATTTCAAGTCGAGTTATTTCCTCTTATTAGTAACCTCAATCAAGCTACAATTTCAAGAAAACAGACCACTTTGATCATCTCTTCCCTCCGTGCAGTCCCACTCCTAGGGCTTCGCAACTGTGGATCAGTCAATTGATGGTGAAGAAAATACAATCTATCTCTCCTACTTCATCCAAAACTAACAATGATTCTATTCTATTCAATACATAAATAAAAATTAGAAAAAACAAAAAAAAGGAAATCCACTTGTCTTTTATACAAAATCATGAAACGAACGAAAACAAACCGGACAAGCCTCGCAAATTAAAATTTGCTTTAACTCAGCCTAGCCCCAAACGGGTTCACTACAGGAGGCAATCATATGACAGAAACTGAGACCAAAAACTGTGCATTTGCACCTGGTTGCTGCTGCAAAGATGTAGATGAGGCAATGTTGTTAATACCAACTGCTTGGGCCCCAACTCCAAGTCCAAGTTGAGGAGAGACAGACGAGCTATGAGAATTAAACTGAAACAATAGAATCATGTAAGAACACAAAATAAGACCAAGTGTCCAGCATACAAGTATGGAGGAAACCAATGCAACATGTAATAATAGTGTGATAAGCCCAAAGATGGCAGCAGATTCTCGAGTTTGTATCTCAACTCACTATATTCCCTCTAATTCTCAAAAAAAAAAAAATCACTATATTTCCTCTTTTTGCTTAAATGGATTTTCTCCTCCTCAAGGGTACCAAACTAGAAAAGTTTATGGTATAAAAACAATGCAATAACATTGATATTCTCAACTGATATAGAACCTACAGAATGAAATCTAGAACATTTCTTATCGACGTATACAAGGGGTTGACAGTACAGTATTTCTGTTTTCAACATTAAAGATTTTTGTCATATATAACAAATCCATTGGATCTAAAAGCAATACCTACGCACCAAAAGTTTTCACTTAGTAGAGGTCTGAATCTAAATGGGTCAGACCTCAAACCACTAAGTGCATTTCTGTTATTAAGATATAACCACTTTCGGGGTCATGTGTGAATCATTAAAATCCCCAAGATGCTTTCAATACTATTAAGAGGTTATTCAAAAAATTTCGAAGACAGTTTTCACCACCAATATATCAAACAATCACCCTCAGTCACCTCACCCTGTATAACTGACATTATCAGCCACAACTACTGCTAACAAGCTACCAGTACCAACCACTTCCACCATCATTGCCAACCGCCTCGGTCGCCTACCACTACTTATCACCACCATACCAACCACCTCCACCATTACAAATATCACTACTATTAACCACCATCACCATCACTCCTAGTCACTACAAACATCCATGGCCACCCACCAGCTCCATGTTGTGGATGCATGGAAGTCAAATTAATTAAGCATTTAATTATATTTTAAGTAGCTTTCTTTATTATTCTAGAATAGGGTTTACGTTTTATAGTTTCATAAGAATTAGGGTTAACTATAGTTATTAGTTTAGAATATGGTTTATGTTTCCTACTTCTACCCAGGTTAGACTTCTTATTGTTGTAATAATACTCCTATTTAAAGGGGTTTTGAAGGAATAAAATAGTAAGTCATACTTTAATAAAAAAACCAATAGATTGGAATTCCCTCTTCCCTTGAATTCTAAAGTTTGAACCTCCCTCACTTGAATTATAAGGTTTCAGCCTCCCTTTTACGAGCTGGATTTGTATATCGCCCTGTGACTCGATCCTTCTCTAGAAATCTTAACAATTTGTATTAGAGCCTAACACAATGGGCAATGAGGTGAATTTCAGATTTCAAGAAGATGTGCGATTAAGGAAACACTAATGGACTCGAAACTTGCAGCGATGGAACAATGCCTCGGTGAAAGAATTGTCCAAATCATCCAAAAACAATTGTGTAGCTTGGGAATTGGCTCCACAAAACCAACAACCCACAAAAATGAATCGAGTAACGCCATGGCGATTGTCTGATCAACAACTCTTGCTACTAAAGGCAATACACTGTCTATTCAACCGACGGATCAGAATCATCCAACAAATGGTAAGTCCCGTTCGAAAGCACCAAGGGATGCAAAGATGGATTTTCCTGCTTATGACAGCACCGGCAACCCATTAATTTGGGCATATCTTTATGAACAATTTTTTTACAATCAACATACAACAGAAGCGGAAAAGGTCGGAGTGATACGGTTTCATGGGTTGAGAAGCAAAAATATGGTATTATCATCTTAAACGAGCAAAGGAACCAATGAGTTGAGAACTAGTCACGTTTCGGCAAACTAGTACAGTTGAAATTTATCAACATCAGTCTCAAGAAAATTAGCCATAGGGAATTGGATGACTTAGGAAGTCTGGATGACTACCTCCTATTCGAGCTTGAGGACAAGCTCTTTCAACGTGAGGGGAGTAATATTGTGGATGCCTGGAAGTCAAATACATTAACTATTTAATTATATTTTAAGTAGCTTTTTTTATTGTGTTATAGTTTCATAAGGATTAAGGTTTGCAATAGTTATTAGCTTAGAATAGGGTTTATGTTTCCTACTTCTATAAGGATTAGACTTCTTATTGTTGTAATAATACTCCTATTTAAAAGGGTTTTGGAGGAATAAAATAGTAAATCATAGTTTAACAAAAAAAAGAAATGAGAGTTTTCTCTTATATTGAATTCCAAGGTTTCAGCCTCCCTTTAACAAATTGAATTTATATGTCGCCCTGTGACTCGATCCTTGTCTAGAAATCCTAACAACATTATAAAAAGAAAAGAACTCAATTGATTCATGATGTGAAATCTCTGACCACGGTGATTGAAATCTACATATAATCTAAATGAGGATAAAAAAAGATGAGGAGTTCGAACCTGCAAAATGTTTAATGCTTTTCGCATGTCACCATTGCTCAATCGTACAAGTGCCCTTAAACCACCCTCAGGGACATCAAGCCTATAACAAAACAATGTGATAGACTGACCAAAGAAATGATAACGTAGACAAAATAAGCGGAGAGTAATTTTGACATTTTTAACAATTGTTATATCATATCCGCTTTTTCTCGAAAGAAATCTAAGAAAATAACTAAATAGCGGCAATGTGGGCCTCTGCAAGGTTCATGAAATAGTATCCAGTATCCATAACTTTATTTGGCTTTTCAAGGTGGTTTCGAGGACACATACTTTTAGTTGTCAATGTTCCAAGAAACACCTAGAGAGTATGCCAAGTAGAAAAGTTGTTTGTAATTTAATGAAATCATTGGGTTCTACAAGATGTAGATATGGTAAGATATGTCAAACGATCAATAGAGAACTAATACTGTATAAATATAATACTTCAGCATTATTCTCATATTGATTTCCCAAAATTGTTTAAATCAGTATACTTGTATTTAGTTAACTTTCTTCTGTAGTTAAGAAGATAGCACACGGGACTCTAGATTGCTTGTCGCACAATTACCTGAAAACTGAAGGACAATGTCATGGAGTCATATTTTACTTCTCAATGTCGTACTATGAGAACAAAGAAGTGGTTCTTACTTCAGCTGCCTTCAAGCATTTTAGATTGGACTAAAAAAAAATCTAAAACTTTAACATATGAACATTTGTTTCTTAGTGAGCCATAAGCCATCATACAAGCATGATAACAGTTACATTTACTTGCTAGCATTTCAAGATACCTTGAACTTTTGTGGCATGTGAACAGAAGTTTGCTTGTCTTCTCTACATCTTATTCACGAGATCTATGTATTTTACTAGTTGCGTAGGCCTGACCACTATATTTGGTCAAATTATTAGTCTGTTGAGAAAGCTTTAACAAAGCAACAACAGGAAACACATTGGTAAATGCACATTAATTGCTACGTCTAGTTAGTTTTTTTCCTTATTAGTACTCTATTTACTTCATTAGTATGATGGGCTTGTGGACCTAAGGTATGAGTCATGAAAATACTTGAGCCAAACGGAGGGAAAAAGGAACACAAGAGGAATGAAGAAATGAAACAAATATTTCCAATCACAACATCAGTTACCCAACACAAAAGAGTACAGGGTCGCTTTTGCATTACTAAATTTTTCCAAGGGACTGAGCAACATGAAGCACCCACAAAATACTATAGCAATGAGTTAACTTTAAAGACAAGATGGGACTCACTGTTCAGCCTCAATAACATGTTTCAGCCGCTCAGTGACATGAACTCCATCGAGTGGAGCAAACCTAAATCGTGTACATCGTGATTGTAGGGCAGGAATAACCTTGTTGACATTGTTACATATCAAGGCAAACCTAGTGTTTCTTGTATATTTCTCAATCACTGCAGAGGAATAACCGCATAACAATCAGCTTTGTAAATATAACACAGATATTAAGTGTAGCATGAGGAAGGGGTAATCTCTTGCCTCGACGAAGAGCAAACTGTGCATCCTTTGTCATTGCATCTGCTTCGTCCAATAGTACTAACTTCACCACGGACTTTGCACTAAACAACAAAATTAAGCACTGATTTACTTCACTAAATAAGTAAAAATGACACCCTAACTCATCCGACATATAGTCTCATTTGCCATTTTTCAGTCACACCAAAAGCCAGAGACAAAATGAGGAATAATGTGATAACATTACAAGTCTAAGTAGAGGAGAATCTGGTAAAGTTATGTTCCTATACATGTATGATATATATAGGGATTGAGTTGAATAATAGGTAGCAAATTGGCTGGTTGGGTTAAATCTAGGCGGGTCAACATGGGCTCAGTTATTAAATGGGTGGGTCAATGATCCGGCAAAAGTAACTTTAGTTGAAACGGGTTGGGCTCAAATGGGTTAAAATGCAGGTCATAACCCAACCCCGCAATTCTTACTAAGTTTTAACTACTTTATTTGTTCTAAATTATAATGTTTTATTATCTTATAAGATAATTATTTTTTGTTATTATAGTTAAATATAATGTATCAAATATAAGAAAAATGCCTTTTTGACAAAAAAATTCATGAATCAATTTGGGCTAAATATAAATGAGTTGAGCTGATAAATCGGCGGGTCAAAAATCATGCCAGACTTGAGCAAGTTGCGCAGGTTGTGATTTCATGGGCTAATTTGACACGTCTAAGTTGAATGTAACATTGCTCGCGTATATACTATGTATTAAAGAAGTCCTGAACATGCACCACCATTTGAGCACGTACATGATAAAGGGTATTAAAGAAAAAAAAAATTACCCAAATGAAATGCTCTGAGTACTAGCAAAGTCCTGAATCTGCTGGCG
>JBDJHY010000014.1:7959440-7974089 GCA_039654485.1 Withania somnifera | reverse complement strand
TTGTTAATATAAAGGCAGTTGTTGGTGGATGTAGGATCATTTTGATCCGAACCACGTTAAATATTATGTTCTTTTTTTTACTTTTCTTTCACGTTTCCGCTAACTTATAATATCAGAGCTAAGGTTTGTCTGAGTATGCTCTGTGATTGTAGAATAGTCGGAACTTCCACATCAGAAAATAATTACTTTGATTTTCTACATTTTCAAAATTCTATCAGTAGTAGAAAAGAAAGAACAAGTAACGATGAGTTCTATGAAGTTTGAAATTGATATATTTAGTGGGTACAACTACTTCAATATCTGGAAGATGCAGATAATGGTGTTACTGCAAACAGAAAATTCAATCCATGTTATTGACGAGATGTATTCCGATGGTACATCAGATTCTGACACGGAGAGGATTGAAGGGGATGCATTGAGTGTAATCCAACTGTCCCTTACACCTAACATGCTCTGGGAGGTGAATGCGAGTACCAAAGATACAACCAAACAGTTATGGAAAAAGTTGAAAGTGCTTTACCAAGACCGATCGATGACAACAAGGATGTTATTACAACGCGGTTTTTATTTAAGATGGATTTGGTTACTTTGTTGCAAGATCTTCTAGATGCATTCAATAAACTTGTCATGGACTTTCAGATTTTCAGAATTAAAAAAGATGAGCAAACTCTTGCATGTGCTTTTCTATTCTCAATGACTTCAAAGTATCGTGATATCAAGAAGTCAATGATGTATAGCAAGGAGCCTATCACCCTTGAGAAAGAACGGCAAACACTTAACTCTTGTGACATGTGGAGGCATTTTGAAGGAGACCAAGATGATCAAGATAGTAGGCTTTTTGTGAAAGGCCGGACGAGCCAACAAGAAAAGAGCAAATCAAAGCACAGATTAAAGTCTTGTGTGAACAAGAAGATGTAGAGTGTTGGGGCTGCCAAAAAAAAGACACTTTGAATAAGATTGCCAAATGTCAAAGTCCAAAAAAAAAAAGGAAAATGCATTTATTGTTGAACGAGTACATAATTATGATGATGAATATATACTTACAACATCATGTAATAGTAGAGCCTATGGTGACAAATGGGTGCTAGACTCTGCTTATACTGTGCATATAACAATCCAAGGAGATTGGTTTACCAGCTATGAAAAAAATGGAGGAACTGAATTAATGGACAATAATAAAACTTGTAAAGGAGTTGGCAGCGGTTCAGTTCATCTTCACGTCCATGATGGAATCGTGAGGACTATTATAAAAGTCAATTATGTTCCTGATATAAGGAAGAATTTGATCTCCCTGGGTACTCTGGATAAACAACGTTACAAGTACATGAGTGAAAGAGGAATTAAGAAGGTGACTAAAGGTTCTTTAGTTAGTTAAAGGACAAGATGGAGGATGACCTTTACACATTGGAAGGAATCACCATATTGGATCTATTAATGCATCTACAGTACAGTTATCTGATGATGACAAGGCAATAGTACAACACATGTGACTGGTTCATATGAGTGTATGAGGACCGGAGATGTTGAGCAACCGTAACCTTTTGAATGGTGAAAAGATTAACACACTTGAATTTTGTGAGCACTGCGTTCTAGGGAACCAGAACAAGGTCGTTTCAGTAATGGTAAGCACAAGATGGGAAGGGTGCTAGATTACATACATTCAGATTTATGGGGTTCCTCTAAACTACCATGGAAGGGTGTAAAGAGGTATCTTCTTATATTCATTGATATTTTTTGGGAAAGGTTTTGGTACGTTTCTTGAAGGTGAAAAATGATGCTTTTGAACTATTTAAAGAGTGGAAGGTTTTGGTTGAGAATCAAATAAAGAGAAAAGTCAAGTATCTTCATACAAAAAATGGCTTGCAGTTTTATAGCAAAGAGTTCCATGATTTCTGCAAAGTTCATGGGATTATAAGACATAAAACGGTTTGGCACATATCCTTGAAAAGGCTCATTGTATGCTCCTACAAGATAAAATGCCCAAAGTGTTTTGGGTTGAAGCCGTTCACACTGTTTCTCACATTGTCAATCAATCTCCAGCAAGACTCCAAATGAGGTATGGTCAGGTGAACCCTCTAACTGTTCATACTTGCGAGTATTTGGGTGTCTAACTTATTCTCATATTAATAAAGGAAAGCTTGAACCAAGGGCTAAGAAGGTCATATTCGTAGGGTATGTACGTTGTGTAAAAGGGTACAAGCTTTGGTATTTGTTTTTACTCAAGTTTGTAGTTAGTATGGATGTTATCTTTGATGAATCATCTATGCTTGATCTTTGTAAAGTTTCTGTGGAGTTATTAAGAAACGAGAACAATGAGCAGGTGGAGCTTACCAAGCAAAGGGATCAAAACACTCAAGTTAAAAATAAGTCAAAAGATGCAGATATTGAAAAATTTGTTGTCAATAAACCATATAAAATTGCGAAGGAAAATGATAAGAGGCATATACGGAGACCGAAATTCCTTAAAGAATAATTAAATCTGATTGCGTATGAGTTCGTAACTACAGAAAAGAGATTAAGGATCTTCATACCTCTTTATAAATTGAAGCAACTTCTTGCAAGGATGTTGCACAATGGCATTTATCCATAACGGAAGAGATGAAGTTTGTTCACAAGAATCATACATGGCTTAGTTGAAAGGTCAAAGGGGACGAGGACAATTGAATGCAAATGGGTCTACAGAAAGAAAGAGGGAATTTCAGAAGTGGAAGATGCTAGGTTCAAGGTGAGATTGGTTGCAAAGGATTTCAATTAGAGGGAGGAAATTGATTACAATGAGATTTTCTCCCCGGTCGTGAAGTATAGCTTAATTCGCGTGCTTCTAGCATTGGTTGCACAATTTGAGTTGGTGCTTTAACAACTTGATGTCAAAAATACTTTCTTACGGGGTGGTCTAGAGAAAAAAATTTAGGATCATCTTGAAGGTTTCCTACCTAAGAAAAAAAATCATGTATGCCAACTGAATAAATCATTATATAGTTTGAAGTAGTCCACTAGACAGTAGTACAAGAAGTTTTATGTATTCATGATTATACATGGATTCTCAAGGAGTGCATTTGATAGCTGTGTGTATCACAAGAAAATATATGATAACTCTATGATTTATCTATTATCGTATGTTGATGATATGCTTATTGCTGCTAATAAAATAATTTGAAAAATTGTGGAGCTAGAAATTTGACATGAAGAATTTGGGAGTTGCAAAGAAAACTTTAGAATGGAGATTTTAAGAAAAAATGGTGTTGTACATCTTTCTCAGAAGAAGTACATCGAAAAGGTTCTTGAAAGATTCAATATGCATATGTGCAAACCTGTAAGTATATCACTAGCTCCTCATTTTAAACTTTCAGACTTACAAATTTCTCGGTCTGAGGATAAGGTGAAGCACATGTCAAAAGTTCCCTATGCTAGCCTAGTTGGTAGTATTATGTAAGCTATGATATGTACACGTTCATATATTGCTCAATTTATAAGTGCGGTAAGAACATATATGGCCAATCCAGAAAGAGGAATTAGGAAGTTGTCAAGTGCATATTGAGATATCTCAAAGGTGCTTCTGATGTTGGCCTAACCTTTTGAAAAAGTGATCAAGGTGTTTCAGTTCTCGGTTGTGTGGGCTCTGAATATGCAGGGGATCTTGATAGAAGGAGGTACGCAAATGGATATATTTTAATGTCTTTGGCAGTGTTGTGAGTTGGAAGTCAACTTTGTAGTCTATTGTTGCTTTGTCTACAACATAAGCATAATACATGGTAGCAACGAAAGTAGTGAAAAAAGCTATCTAGTTGAAACGTTTGGTGGAAGAACTGAGTTTGTTTCAACTGGAATCAACTCTTAAATGTGATAGCCATAGTGCTATTAATTCAATTAAAAATCATGGATCTCATAAGTGCACTAGACGCATTGATGTCAAATTTCACTTTGCTCAAGATATCATTGAGGAGGGAACTGTCAAGGTTATGAAGGTTATCACTGACAATAACGCTTCAGACATGTTAATATATATAGTAGCATTTTCCAAGTTTGCACACTACTAGGACTTGACGGAAGTATGCATCAACTGATGCAACTCTGAGAGAACATATGTTAGGTGGATCTAGTATATTCAACAAAGGTTTGATTCTTCTTATTTCTTACAATGGGGTTGCCCAGTAATCTTAGAAGTTCGGGCCAGAGTTGTTCACATACATGCTCAGAACACAAACTAAGGTGGAGATTGAAAAGGTTGATTTGTTTTTTTTGTGGGATTTAATTCATGTGGAAGCAAATCTCATGTGCCAATTTATTTGGCTAGGAAATGAACTTGGAGAACAAAAAAAATTGTATTTTTCTTTTCTTTTCTTATTTTTTTCTTGGAGCCCAAGTCTGGTCATCTATAAAAGGATGGTCATTCTTCATTGTAAAATCATCCTAAAATCATAAGAAAATACATTGCAAAAGTACAGAGCTAAGAGAGCAATTCTTCTAAGTGTATTTGAGATCGCTCATCTTTCTTTGTTAATATAAAGACAATTGTTCTCTAGTGGATGTAGGATCATTTTTATCCAAACCACGTTAAATCTTGTGTTCTTTCTTTTACTTTTCTTTCACGTTTCTGTTAACGTGTTTCAATATTGAAAATTAAAATTAATATTTTTGTTTATTATATAAAAGTTGAAAGAATTTTACTATTATATTTCTTCCTTTTTATTCGTAGTATAGGATTAAATACTCCTTTTGTTTAACTTTAGATGTCACACTTGGGTTTGACACGCCCATTAAAAAACTAATAGTTAATATGAGTATTTTGTCAAGCTGCCCCTATTAATTAATGCTTAGTATTAGGTCTTGAAAAATGACTTGAGGAGTAAACAATTAATGCTAAGGATAAAACAAGATTTTTCTTGATATGTCAAAAGTGACAACTAAAAATGATATCTATTTAAGAAAAAGTGACAACTAAAATTGAACGGAGGGACTAGTTACATAAAACAGTAATAGTAGTCATCAAATTAAGAATTTTACAATATCATTAGTAAAATAAAGTTCATAAAATTAAGTACATTCCTAAAAAAAGCTTTCTTAAAAATCGTGTCAAGTCAACATGGGTCAAGTAATATGAAACTAAATGATTCCAAATGTACTTATCTTTCTTGAAACCATTCGTGACCAATTGTGTAATGGGGGTTATTTTCGTGATTTCTGTACGTTTAGAGCGTCATTGGGACTGCCCATGTCATTTATCACTTGCTGGGATTGATAGGTTGGATTCTTGACGGTTTTATGGGCTAATTTCCTTCATAATTATGTTGTAGGGGTTTTACTCAACTTATACGATCTTGAACCTCTTTTTTATTGATTCCGTTGAGTCCGAAATATCGATTACATAAATATTTTATATTTTGAGTGTTATAATTGGAATCCATTTTTATTCTGTGTACATTTTGAAAATTGTCCAAAATCTGTCATGATTTGGTTCATGAGGGCTAATTATCGGATAAAGGATCAATAAATTGATGGTTAATAAATCAGTAGATTGACCAAAAAATCGGCCATTTTGATCGATTTATCGGTCAAGCAAATAAAAAGTCATTTTTCTGAATTTTCTTCATTTTTCTTATTTTCTCTCAAATTTTTGGATCTTCAAGACATGTTTAAGAAACTTTGAAGTGGTTTAATCAAGTTCTACTCTGTAGAAACTCGTTACAATAGTTTTATGATTATTCTACCAGGTAATTTTTCATTTTCTTATTATATAAACTTTTTATGCTTATATATTTCATTTCAACCATTAAATTTAGTCTTACTTTGTACCATATGATGTGCAAGCGGTGCTCTATGCGTGGGTATAAATATTTTCAGTTTTGAGCTATTAGAGTTTACGGGCCGATTTTAGCCAAGATTTTGACCCCCGCTATTTATAACAACATGGGTCTTGTTTTACTTGTATTGATATGTGAATTATTATTTTTAAAGCCTCGCATGATTCTGAGCTTTGTACATAATTTTAGACATTTGAAGCATGTAATCCGAGGACATCACGGTAATTCAGGTAGGCTACGGTCTAATTTTTTTAGATTGGGTATTAGTTTAGTATATGTATGGCAAAATGCCAGCTCAGGGCTGAGATTACTAGTCGAGCTCCGTATGCTTATTCTTCCGGCCTATGACCTACTTAGCTGGCTTATAGCTTAACTACTTATCCTGGGGCTATATTGCCCCGCCCGCGTGTCTCACGCCTGCTCTGGACTATATTATGGTTAGAAGGGGGGAGTAACACCTTTGATGCATATATATAAAATAAAATAAAGTGAGCCTCTTTATGAAATAATTAATTCAGATGATCAAACAGTGTCTTCAGGCATGCTTGATAATCAAATGGATCAAGAATTGATTTCTGATCCAAGTAGGAGCGATGAACTCTAAAATTCTTCTGGGGAATTTGAATTTCAATTACATAGGAATGCTAGAAAAGGAGTACTAGACGATCTTATGAGATTGATGATTATGTTTTTTAATATCTCCCACTGAATTGGATGAACCTCTAAAGTTTTAGCAAGCCCTGAAAAAGATGAATGGATGAAAGTAATGAAAGACGAGTTAGAATTCATGTAAATCAATAAAGTTTGGGATCTAATTAATCTTATCCTGTACATATAGTTTTTGGAAACAAATGAATTCTCAATGTTAAGCATAAATGGGATGAATCGATAGAAAGGCACAAAACACGATTGGTGGCAAAAGGTTTTACTCAAGAACCTAAAATAGATTATAAAAAAACTTTTTTACCAGTTGTAAAGTTTACCTCTATTCGATTACTTATGGATATTGTTGCACGTTTGGATCTAGAATTACATCAAATAGATGTGAAGACTATTTTTCTCAATGGAGAACTAAATGAGGAAATCTTCATGGAACGACCTGTAGGTTTTTTTGTTAAAGGTCAAGAAAAAAAAGTTTGTAAATTAAAAAGATCAATTTATGGCTTAAAGAAGTCTTCAAGATAATGGTACCAGAGATTTCACAGGGAGGTGATTTCATTTGGCTTTACCATGATCAATGAAGACCACTGCATATATGTGAAGAAGTCTAATAGGATGTTTGTAATTTTTTTCTCTATAGGTGAATCATATTTTATTAGCTGAAAATAATTTGAAGTATGTGAAAATTGTCAAAACATAGTTTTCAAAGTTATTTTGACATGAAGGCCATGAGTGATTAGACTCTATACTAGTGTTAACATCCAAAAAGGTTGTTCCAAGAAATTTTTGAATCTATCTCACAATACATGTATAAAGAAAAATTTGAATTGCTTTCGAATGAATAGTTGCAAGCCTATGGATACTCCTATAGCAAGAGGTGGAACTTTAAGCCTTGAAATGTGTCCAAAGACTGAAAAAGAAAAAAAAAAGACATGTCTTTATATTCTATTGCTACGGGAGTTTGATGTACGCTATCATGTATACTCGTCCAAACATTTTTTATGATGTAGGTCGGTTAGAAGGTACTAATCCAACCCCGAAAGAGATCGTTGGAAAGCAGGAAAGAGAATTTTCGAATACCTAAAAGGAACAACATATTGTATACTATGCTATAGTGGATCTGATTTATTCATAAGATGTTATACAGATGTTGATTGGGCTGGTGATTGGTATAATAGAAAATCGACCTCTACGTGTGCTTTCTTACTTATGGTAGTGCTATTTCATAAAAAGGCAACAAACAAACTTGCATATCCCTTTCGACCATGAAATCTGAACCTGTGGCTTGTGCATTTGCGGTACAAGAAGCCATTTGGTTGAGAAGATTCTTTTAGCACTTGAATATTGCAAAGAATTTTAAGAGCCTCATGATTTTAGTATATGACAGTCAAGCGGCTATCATATACACACAAGATCCTAAGTATTATAGCAAGATCAAACACATTGACATCAAATATAACTATGTAAGAGACATATTAGCAGGTGAAGAAACAAATTTACAAAATACATTCCTATACGAGAAATGTTAGTTAATCCCTTCACAAACACAATATCTAGAGACTTGTTTTAGAAACATGTTATGGCTCTAGTTTTGCATAGGATATGATTATATTTCTGTATTGTAAAATAACTTTATTGCTATAATAATCTCATCAATATAAGACTTTTGAATTTATGTTTATATCTCGTATGTATGTAATGATATGTTTTACTGATAAAGTGTGTTACACCAGTAGCAAGATTGACTCCTATACAAGTAACCACCTCTTATGTCAAGTAACATGAAGAGATGAATTCCACCGTCGTAATATAACTTGTGAAGTATAGCCATATATAAATTTTTCTCAGAAAATGAGTTTGAGGATCATTAAAGATAGAAACTCAGCTTAGACATTTAGAAGTATCTAGACCACGATTTGTACGACGTTGAATGAATAAAAGGTCGAAAGACACACACTAATACAAGGTGAAAACATCGTAGCATATGTTACATACCACGTTTGCCTAGCGATCAATGGGTTAATGGTAGAATAATTCTCAGCCTTCTTCATTATGTGAGACCCTGAAAGTTAAATTAACTTTTCATTGACATATCTTTTAACCTTTCATTATTTATTAAATATCCGTTTTCCTACTTTAGCATGTTACTAATAACCATGAGTAATTCGATAATGTTGTGCATTTCTAGGAAAGCAACTGATTTTGAACAGATAGATTCGATTGAAGACAATTAGTAAGAATAGTTTAACTTATCTATACAAGTCATCTATTACACTAACCATATAGGAGTCATGTGTAATTTCCTATATATAAAGTTAAACATGAACTCGAGTTCACATCTTGATAGGATGAGGTATAAGATAAATAACTATTGAAGTAGTGAATGATGTATGGTGTATTGTGAGCAATAGTATCCTCATATTAGTACCGAATTTTTTTCATATGTGATTGAATTCCTATGTATAGCTTGTAAAACCTTACAGATAAAGCTCTTGATGCTCGTAGGTCGCACAAAATATTTGTTGTATGAATTGAGTGTATTGTTGATATCGTACGGGCTTGGTCTTGACTACATTGTGCAAAATGGAGATGTTAGATTTCATGGGCCATGAGTAGCACATGTGCACTGACCCAACAATTTCTCTTTTCTTCTGATTGTATTAATAAGATTAGAAGTTAATCTTAATTTAAATAAAGGGGGAACAATTACTTTAACCGCCGAATCTCTTATATTTAAACCTGAATTCTTCTACTTCAAGGATGTAAGGAAAAAAAAACAACACAATCAGAAAAGAAAAGCAAAAATCATTAAAACACTATAAAAGATATCTACTTCGTGAAACATACTGCGTTTCCTAGCGACACGATGTGGATTTGGGGAAATTTCAAGTTGAAAGCAACATCAACAAATTCCACTGCGAATTCAGGTACACAATCTATTGATCTTGCTTTGTATTTGTTTACATGCCTCTTCAACAAGAAAGACGATTTGATTATTAGAGATGAAAGACGAAGGTTATGGGATTTAAGGTTATGTACTTTGGAATTGGTGTATGTATTAAAGGCGGATGGCATGAATTTCGTGTTACAAATTTCTTAAAGTAGGGATATCGCATAATGTTTAAGGTTGTTACTAACGGAGAGAAACCAATATGGATATTTGATGATATGTTTTCTTATTTAAGAAGCCTTGATCTTACACACTGTACCATAACTCTATAACTCTTTATATTCGTAGTTTCTATCAATCTGTTATTTTGAACAATAAAAACATTCTCAACAATTTGGCTTTCTAGAAGATTTTACATTGACTCAATATAAGCTAATGTACTTTGCAAGCAAAGAAGTTATAAAGAAAATGCAAGCATCATTCAAGGGATTGGCTAAACAATGAAGCGCGATTAAATTTCTCTCTCTTTTTCTCTCGATTGATACACAATATGTCGCAAAACCTTAGTGGAGTGTGTTTTGTTTTTCTTCCAAAACTCTGCATCATGAATTAGGTCCCGTACAGGAGGTCTGGAACTGTGAGGACTAATGTTGAAACAATACTAAGACAAAAGTGCCATTTTTTTGGCCATTGGATCGACAAAGGGTGTCTACATGTCATACCCCTTGAAATGCGACGCCTTCCTAGACCATGTGTGAATGTGCTTCGGATCGAAAAGGGTGTGATACATCATATACCTTCATGTATTGGCTAGCTTGTAAATATCTCCGTGAATGCTAATATCTTTTTAGACTTCTTTTGCTTTGTCTACATGGACTTATATGATTCTATTGAAAATTTTGGTAAATTTTCTTTTCCATCTTTTTATGATTTCATACACTTTTCCTGCCTAAGTTATATACTTGTCACACTTCGCTTAAATTTTGACCAACATTTAAAAAAGTATTGTTTTATCATATTAATATAAAATAAAGAACTAAGGTATAGTTACCCACCCAAACTATACCCGAAATTTCAACGGCACACTTAAACTTTACGGGGGTCCTATTATCCCCTTAACTATTTTTAAATGTAAATAACACACCCTTTGGTGCTGATGTGGCATAGAGATTGTGCGCACACTCTTGAGAGCGAGTGAGTGAAGCAAAAAAGAGAAAAAATCTTATTTTAGTAGACACATGTCCTTTTCGAATTAAAAAATTTACAATTAGTTATTACACGTAATTACTAACATTAATATATATATATATATATATATATATAATTAATTAATTAATTAATTTTTTTCTTTCTATATGAAATAATTATTTTTCTCCACTCTTTTAATTTTTATTTTGTTTTTTTTCTTTTTAATATTAATTAGTTTTAAAAATGACTTGTATTTTATTTTAAAAAATATTTTTTTAAAAAAAGGTGTCCTTATTTCTTAATATTTGATTTTTTTATTTGATTTTCTTCAATTTTTTGGTCATCATTCGAAATTAACTTATTTTAAATATATATAATAAATTTAATTTGAAATCAAATAAAAATAGAGGCAAAGAAAAATAAAAAGAATGAAAAAAAATGAAAGCACTTAAATAATAAAAAAATTAAAAAGTTAAGTGTATTTGAAAAAAAAATTACACACAAGAAAAAATAAAATTTAAAAATTATATGTATTAACTTGTTATAAACACAAGGCAAAGAAAATAAGAAGAATTTTTTTAAAAAATTAATTTAAAAAAAATACATGTTGGCGCGTACAAGTCACCACTCCTCATTATTTGGACAATGATTCCACGTCAACACAAAAAGGGTAGATAAATATGAAAAAATTAACTTTAGGGTGGGGTAATAGGATCCCCTTAAAGTTAAGGATCACGTCCCGAAACTACCTCCTGGACATGACATGGTGCCTAGAACCACGGATGGCTCCAAGCTTATCCATACTGATGGCATACTGTAAGCTACAAATTTCACCACACATATGCGGAAGATAAGGAAAATAATGAAACATGCCCAAACACAATGAGATTTGTGCTTAACACACACATATGTCAATATAATACTCAATATACATAACTACTACATTAATTGTCCGAAAACTCTAAAACATAACAGGGAACGATTGGGACAAATTCCCAATCACTTTGAAACCAAAATAAAAGTTCAACAAAATAGAAGAAACTTGATTCATGTGGTCCTCAAAGTAATGAGGACTCACCAAAACTCTGTGTTGCTGGAATCACCTAACATCTGGTAGCTAAGCCTGAGTATGAGTACCTAAATCTACATTATGACAACAATGTAGTGCGAAACACAATCAGTATACAGGATATACTGGTACACAAGACATAATATATATATATAGTAATAGGGATAAGAGAGTAAATCACATCTGAAATGGATATTGATCATGTGTAAATTATATATGAGTATGAACAAATTATAAAAAAGGAAGCACAATTAAACGAGGGTTTCTTATTATCGACAAACATGTCCAACGTAATAACCCCATGTAGGGTGATTTTCTCCCAACCTTGTCATGGTAAAAAGGGTACATTAACTGTAAATGTGATCTATCAAATAACCTCTTGGGTTAACTAGTTGGGCAAAGACCTCCTAGGTTCATACCTGCACTACAAATGTAGTTCTGGGATTTTGGGGTGTTAGTCACTACTGGAAACTAACAACATTCCCCATCCACTCGATACTAAATAATCCTCATAAATCAGAATAGGTTCATAAATGCTTGATAACTTGCAAGAACTCACTAAAGTCATAATATGCATTCACCTGTCACCTTTATAGAGAGAGTTCATATTTCTTGCAAGTTCATAGTTTTTTTGTATCATAGATCATGGCTTTGAAAAAATGAACTTCAAATCCCCCTTTTATCTTGAACATGAAACAACTTACAAAAATCCTAAGTCACGAGAAAAGCTTTGGGGGTCATAGAACATATAATGAAATTATCAATATCTTTCTAGAATATGAAAAGAAGTTCATATCTACATACAACAAATATGATAGGAGTAAAACATATTAAGAGATGGTATTTTGAAACTCGAATCAAAACCCTTACTTGAAATACAATATCTAGTGTCATGAAATTAGTTTTTGGTGTGATGATGGGAGGAACCCATCATTAAAAACCCTGCGTACCTTAATGCTTATCAGCCTTCCCAAGAAAAGTGAAGGAATTTCCTTACATAAACTCTAGGCTAGAGCTTTTGAGAGGGACTTGTCTGATTTCTAGTGAGTTGAAAGCGTAAAAGAAGAACAGTAAAAAAAATCCAAGTGTGGCTTTTATAGTACCTCATGGAGAGCCTAAAACGACATCATTTTGAGCTTAATTGAGTGGAAAAATTACCCCCATGCCCCCTTTTAAAATAAACTAAAAGAATTGGACACCTGGGCACCCCTGAGCGGGTACTGCTTAGCCCGGTCCCCATCTAGTGAGTTGGCGTGCCGCGCTGGAAATTCTGTGCGTTGGGCTGCACATCGCGTTGCTTCCTCCCCAGTTTGAATTTTTATTTAGTCTATGCATGCATGCACCCCCAATTCATTTTGTACTATATGCACACTCCTGGTACTCATTCTCGAGCTCTCATTAACTAGGAAAACACGTCAATTAGGGGTAAAGCTCTTCATGCACTGCGATATGATTCTCACTGCGCACCTATTGAGATGAAAGTCTTGGCTCAAGATTTTGGGGAGTTACATTAAGGCATGTCATAGAAAACTCGATCATAGTTTAAGAGGGTATTTGTACCTTATATCTAAAATAAATTAAAACTTATAATAATTTTGAATACTCAAATTTAAATTTTTAAATAATAAACTAATCTTGTTTAGTTTAAATGTGAAGATTAATTAAAACTGACTTCCAAAAAGCAAAACATGACAACTATTTTGAAATGGAAGGAATATAAATAAATGTTTAATGTTATTAGTTCTCTACCCATCTCAATTTAATTTAATTTTTCTATAAATACCTAATAAAATAAAATATTAGTTTTTCGGTTCATTTTTACTTATTGACTTTTGTACTTTGCACATCTCTTAAGAAGCAATAATTAAAATTTGTATTTTATGAAATACTATGTTAATTACTACTAATATTTAATATTGTTTTTGAAAAATTATTTACAGAATAAGTAATTACTAATAAGAGTAAAATATTAAACAAAGTACATAATTGTGTTTTTTTATATTTAATAAGTCAAATTAAATCACACTGGATATTTAACAACTTGTTTTTTAATTCTTTACATTTTCTTTAGTAACTTACGGAAAATCGACTTATATAGGAGCCAATTACTCCCAATATCACTAATTTTCATAATTACATAGTATATCACTTGAAATTGATATGGATACATTGGGTATTCGTGATATATGGTTAGTCATGGATACATTATGGGCAATTAAACATCCAAATACATGTGGATACATGTTAAGGAGCCCAGTTACATTGTACGTATCTGGATGTATTTGGGTTTAGTTGTATATATAAGTGTAGAATAGCGGTAGCAAAGGATTAACAATAATCAATAATTACTATTAATTACATAATAAAGGGAGATTAACGGTAGGATAATTACCATTAATAACCTTTGGGGAAATCTTTTCCACTAACAGTCTTGAGGGAATCTTTCCCATTAATAAGGCCACGACTGTTACAAAGAAAGTGACAGTGACCACTACGGAAGTTATCCCCCATTTACAGCACTCACTAGGGTGGTTTTTATAGAAAATCGCTATAAAAGTCCCAAGAGCAGAAAGGCAAAGTTACGCTCTCTATACTACTCAAAAATACTATTGGAATTCTCTTATCGCTAAGATTAACATGAGCATCGGAGAACTATTCCAGGGACCACCCTGGGCTTTGTGTTTGCAGGCACTCACATATTGCTGTTGATCGTAACTACCAGGCATATTTACCTTTTGTTACTGCATTGGTAATTTTTTAAGACTCATCAATTGGCGCCGTCTGTGGGGACGAAAAAAATTAAATCACTCAAAATATGCTGAAGAGAAAGTATGAACCAAGAATATGATGAACACGAGAAGCAAAACTGCAAGAGCCGGCCCGAGGGCTGCCGCCCCAGCGCGAGGACGACCTACCCGTAAAGATCAGGGTTGGGGACGAACATAAATATGCGTCAACCGTTCCGACTAGGAGAGCCCTCAAAATCAGCCTCCTACTAATGTTCCCCTTAAGGCCACTCAAAAATTCGCTCGAGACCACCT
>JBDJHY010000014.1:7930973-7944645 GCA_039654485.1 Withania somnifera | reverse complement strand
CCTATGGGTATGTCGGGATCTAATTGGTCATGAATATCGGAAGGTGCTACTTTTTACAAATCCGAGCATACCCCAAAAACTATCCACATTACACCACTGAATCCCCAATCCTTTGCTTTTTGATTAGTGGTAGTACCAATATCCACTAATTGTTGTTTAAAAATTTGGTTTTCGAGTTGGATTTTGATTGAGAAGCCGTATCGGATAGAAAACACAAATTGTTGGCCGTATTGTTGAAGATTTTCTCTTCTCAGGCATCTCCAGGGAGATGAAGTATTTGTCTTTATCGATTCCACTAGATTTGAGCATGCTACATGTCATCAGGCCAGTGTGATCTCCCCTTTTGGAGAATATCCTTGAGGAAGAGACATGTATACTTCCTTTTTTATAACATGTTAAGGAATTACGCTGAAACTCACCTTCAAAACTCTAGGTGTCATCATGCCTAAGTTATTATTCTTTGTCCACTATCTAATTGCAGTAGGGGGTCACGTAGGATGGTTAAGACAGGAGCATCAGGGTCTTTCCTTACCTTAGCGGAGCCTTATGTCCCTTCAGCATTCCTCTTCATATTGCATTTTCTTAGGTACCAAAGTGGATTGATTTTCCTATATATAATATATACTCTAAAGTTTAAGAGGATAGAGGGTCTCCCTCCTATAGATTCAATTGGGATTGATTCTCAAGATCAAGCCCTTATCAGAGGCATGCATACCGACACTTGTTAAAGTCTTCGGCTTGCATGACGTTTCCTTCTATTTGGTCCCCTATGAAGGAAAAGAATGGGAGTAACACTTTATTCTCTTCTATTGTTGTTTATTTACTTCTGGCTTTCTCTTAAAAAAAAATAGGAGGCAAAACCAATAAAGATTTTAATTAGGGCTTTCTTTAGGTTCTTTAGGGATTATTACTTCTTTGGTAGCTCAACACATGTACTGTTTACCTGATTATGCATTCATAGCACATAATTTACTACTCAATATGCATTATATGCCCACTATCAATATATTGCAGGATTCATCATGACAGGAGCTTTTGCTCATGGATCTATATTTTTCGTAGAGATTATAATTCAGAGCAAAATAAAGATCTAAGGCTTTGTTTGCTCTACATCTGGGCCTAAGAGTAAGGTCCAATGATCCTCTAGTATGAAATGTTCCCTCCCATTTATATGCTCAAAGTGATCAGTTGGCTAGAGATCAGTTTGAATGCTATTTTGAATGTGCGACCGAGACTACACAACATAGGTACCTATTAGGTATCGGTTGGTCCCCTTAACTTTCATTTGTCTTCATCGTATTAAGATAACATAGATCACATAGTGCTTTCAGTGACTGATAGGTATAGTAAAAAGTTCCCTGGCATTGTAGGCACTAGAATGGAGGTATTCTTTGTTTTGTCAAAAGATTATTGTTCATCCCATAGGAGGGAAAAGGATAGTCAATTTAAATTGAATAAAAAAAATTCCATACTTGATCTCGTAGATACATACAGAATTCTACTGTGAATTCTACTGTGACTGATCCAGCACTTTCTTCAATTCAGTAGTGAATCACCTATTAAAGAGGCAGGCCTCCACGCCTTATTTAAGACTACTAAGGCAGGCGGTGGACGTTCGACTTGCATGTGTTAAGGATATCACCAACGTTCAGCCTGATCCAGGATCGGACTCTCTATGAGATTCATAGTTGCATTACTTAAAATTTTTTTGTTGGTTGTCAAAGCGAAGATGAAGTAAACCTAGTAATGGGCCAATATCTCGGTGTTGTTGAAGGTATAAATGAGCACTTTACCCTAATTGGTTAGGGGTGGGAGGAATCTTAGTAATTACTTAGTCATTCAAATAATTTACTTAGATTTATCAAATTCATAATGGAATCAATCAAGTTAAGTGACATAAAAAAACTTGATTTCTTTTTTAGCTTTAGTAGAATTCCAATGAAAAATGTAAAACCACCTGAAATGCCCAAATTTTATATTTATAAGATCAATCAAATAAGAGGTTTTTTCATATAAGCGGCATTGCCCTTCTTCACTCACGCGATATTGCTGGATTGGGCTTTCACCCATTGTCCTAGATTCCCCACTGCTTCCCCCCCCCTCCTGGGATTTTGGGTCATGTATCTGTCATAATGTGGATGATCATCTAAAAAAACCAGTTAACCATCATTGGCTTGACAAAATTCTTCCATACAATGTAGAATTACTTTTCTTATAACCATCGAGAAAGGATCTTGGTGATCAACATAGGGTCACATATCAACTTGACAAGGCAAGTGAACAAGAGGAATAGAAGGGTAGTTGAAGAAAATGGGAGGAATGGAAGTATGGAGGAAAGGGTGAGAAGGTTGGATAGTGTGTACGGAAGGAGTTTCCCTTAAACAATCTGAAGTGAGGGAACAAGAAGGACCTCAAGTCAAGAACCTATGCTAGTCCAAACCAAATCCCCTCCAATATTTAGTGGTTTTGATGAACTTATCTTATCCTATCTTAATTACCACAATTCCCCTGTTCGACAAAAGTTTCATATGTATACAATAATCTGATTGTAGTGGGTATAGTTTGGTGGTAAAACTATGATTCGTTCTATTATCCCTTAAATAGTTAAAGGTTCCTTCTATTTGATTCATATTTCGATTAAAAAAGGATTCCCTAATTCCAATTAGGAATTCATTAGGCCCCTTAGGAACATACCTTACAATTGAGAATTTTTATTCATCTAATAATTTAGTAACTCTAATTTCTCTTTTTTTCTCGTTGGAGAACTCTCAATGGATTGATTTTCGGGAGTCGAGATGGAAGTAGATGGGGACTGGGGAGAATAAAAAACCTGTAAAGACTCCTTTTGGAAAGAACTCCTTTCCATCTTTATGCCTTACATGCGACATAAATCGCAACAACCTTTGAGGTGAGTGCCACTACCGTCTTAGATTGTGTTTCGTCTTTTATAAATATTCCATCATTATTTTTATTGAGTTTTTCTTCTTCTTTGAATATTACATCAAATGATATTAGATCTATGTTTAGATTTCGCTTCTACAAAGTCTAGTTTTGGGTTTTTTTTTTATAAAAAAAGAAAAAATACAAAAATACAAAAATTATCAATAAAAAATTGCTGAATTTTATGTTTTGTTTGAGTTTCTAGTAATATATTTGTTCTCTCTAATACAAATAGAGTCTAGATATGGAATTTGATCTAAATTCATGTCAAGGTTGGAAAACTAATATTCATAAGCTGAAGAAATTTAAAGCGGGTGAAAAGATTTTAGAGATTAGGAAATTTAAGTTTATATTGAGTTTTAAAAGTTATTTAGTTGTGATTTTATCTAAAAGAGGATCACAAATATCAATGTTTTTAAAGATTCGAGCCAAATCGGAGAAGTTGTGCCTAATGTGTGTTCTTGGGGGAATTCAAATCTTCTAAAAGAAAAAATCTAGAAAGTTCATATTTAGTCAAAAATTTGAAGGGTATGAAAGATTTTTAAGGATCCCAAGAAGTAATATTCACCAAAAGAGGAAACTACTAGGGAATAAAGTACAAGGGAGGAGACTTATGTGATGACAATTGGCGTCACATTTTTCAATTAAAACCATGAATAAATGTATATTTGTGAGTAATTTTTGTGAGATTTGATGTGTTATCTATGTTTGTACAAGTTAAAATTTGATTTTGGAACTTTGGGGAAGAGTACAGAAGAATTACAAATTTGAAGATCCATTGGACGGTTCATCCAACTCTGTACAGTTCGCAAAAGTTGTACCGTCTAAAGACATCATTATTTTGAAGCCTAGATACCGTCCAAATATAGATAGTTCATCCATCCTTGGAATAATCATCCATAGGATGCTATCCAAGAGGTGAAACACTTTTGTAATGGGAACAAGGCTACAGAAGAATCGACGAACTTCCCAACCTTGGACGACACATCCAATAGTGCAAAGTTTGCTACTGCCAAGAGCCAGTGATGGACAAAAGTAATAGATAAAATGTCTAGTGATGGATGGTTCATCCAACGTATCGTTCAAGCCTAAGTTTAAATCACTCTTCACTTTCAAATATTAAACTTGTACCCCTGTACTATAAATAGAAGGATTAGGTTATTTTTAGAGGATTATTGGAACAAAGATATTTTTACGTACTATTTCTCAAGTTTTTCATCTATTCTCTTCCTACTATCAACATTAATAGTGTGGGGATTTTAATATTGATTGATTTATAATTTAATAACACATCTGGAAGATAATTTCATTTTGGTATGATATCTAGTGAACTTCCTCCTTGTTATTGCACAATTGTTGTCATGAGTGGCAAAATTTCCAACTCTAGGGTTGTGGGATCCATGGGTGAAACAAATCTAGTGTTTGAGTATAATGTGGTTCTTGCCTCTAATAAGTGTATCAATACATAATTTCTATAGTCTTATTGATTTCTGGTTGTCGTGAATAGTAGACCATGCCTAGGTTTAATTTGTATGAACTATATGATTAAATCTATGTATTGATACTATGACAAGAAAATTTGGGGTGCAAATCATCTTCTAATGATTATTGTTGTAACTAGGATAATCATCTTGAGGTTATTAGTATTGAAATATTGCACTCTTTTATAGTCTAAAAAGGTGTAAAAGAGATTTTTTCTAAGATAGGTTAAGAAACACTTTGATGTATACATTATTATTGATAATTGATATACTTACAAAAGATTGCAAGGCCATCAGCGTTCATAATCCAAAGATTTATTGATACTGGACAACATAATCCTGGGTTTCCTCATTATTTGAATTTTTTAATAACTACATCGATTGATCTCTGAAACTCAATTTCATATTGTTACTTTTGAAACATAAAAGACCCTATGTTTAAATTTATTTATCTAGGAAATGATTGGCTAATCACTAAATATCCTCATTCAACTATAATTTGAAGTCATATTCTCTGTAGGATTCAACCCTAGTCTTGTTAGGTTTTAGATTTGACAACGAATGTTTTATACTTATTTTAGAGGTGTAATTTGGACATGTTAAATTTTGGTGCCGTTTTCAGGGAATACCATTGTAATTTAGGTCAAGTGTTAATATTTATCATTTAGTCTTATTTCCAATTCTTACTTTAGCTATTGTTTTTGTGCTATTTAAGGTTGACCTGTAGTTTGTACCAAATACCCGAAGTTCAGTATACCATTGCTGCCGTTTAATTCAGAGATTAATAGAACTTTGAGAAGGATGAATATACTGGAAGATGTACCGCTACATGACCCTGTGCAACTGAATCCAAATGATCCACCTAGAGGTAACAATAAAGATTCACCATTTTAGCCTCAGTAAGTAAGGAACAATAAGGTGATAGAAGAGGATGATGGTGTGGACTTAGATGGTGTCAGTGCAACATGAGCAATCATTTTACCTCCTCTAGCACCGGGTAGCAAGTTTAACATTACTAGCACTATGATTCAGCTCTTGAATATGAAAGGACTATTTAGAGGAGTAGAGGGTGAAGATCCCAACCTTCATCTGAAGAAGTTCTCCACTATATGTAAGTCTTACAACTTAGAGGGGGTGAGTTAAAATGCTAGGAGGTTGAGGCTATTCCCTTCATTGCTGTGCAGAGAGGATACTATGTTGGTGATAACCTACCGCCGCACTCTATATCTAATTGGGGTGAGTTGAAAGAGTCTTTCCTAGAACGGTTCTTTCCCCTGTCAAAGATTCTAGTGCTTTGATACGAGATTACACATTTTAGAAAAGAGAATAATGAAGCTCTTGACGAGGTTTAGTTGAGATACAACAAGAAGATTAAGCAGTGTCCGACTCATATAATGAAGCTCTCAATGAGGTTTAGTTGAGATATAACAAGAAGATTAAGCAGTGTCCGACTCATAGATTAGGAAATAATTATATGAAAGAGACATTCTATAGAGCCATCAGTGTAATTAAAAAGTTGGTAGATGAGGCTGTAAATGGTGGATCTTATATGTCAAGAATGTATGCCTAAGTGTTACAAGAGCTTGATAAGGCACCAAGAACATTTGAGGTAGGCATACTAGAGAAGATGTTGTGTTTTTTGGTCTAAAAGTTTAACCAATATCAGTAGAGCAACACTGAAGAAAAGAAGAGGGAGATCAAAATATATACCACTTAAAAACTCAAATTGATATGATGTCAAAGCAATTGTTAGGTAGAGGATATTAGAAAGTAAAAGGGATAGCTGCATGTGGAAAAGGAAGATATGATGGTAATGAGTCAAATTCCAAGGAGGAAGCTAAGTATTTGAAAAATTAGGGGGTTCCACTAGGGAACCAAAGATCAGAATGTCAAGAGATACTACTTTAATGAGAAGACAAAGCATCGAGATAGAGAGCAGAACAACTAGAGAAACAAGGATAGGTACAAGAAAGATCCAAGTAGCTTATATTTACCTCCAAGAAATCATGACTGAGAGTTTGATATTTCAAGAATGGAGGAAATGTTAGCAAACATTCTTTAGAAAGTAGAATTGTCTGATGAAAGTTTAAAGGAAAACATGAAGATATCTAACATTGATCAATTGGTTGACACATATACTACTTTAATCAAACAATTAGAGTTTAAAATGGGATAGATGTCTGCATCTTTGAATCAGAGAAAGGAAAGGACGTTAACTGACTGTGCACACTGTGAAAAATGATATTCACTGCATGGAGGTTACCACAAAAAAGTGGCAAGTATTATTAGAACCGAAGAAATCAGCAGAGAAAAAAGAGGAAGCTAATAATTCAACCACCAAAGAAAATTTGGTTGTTAAGAATAAGAATATTGTTGATAGAATATTGTTGATGAACTGTAGCTTGGGAGTAAAGATTGTAGTGACGTGAGTAAGGAGGAACCAAAGAAGGAGTCCATGAAGTTAAGACCACCACCCTAATTTCCAAAAAAAAAAAAAAATAAAGAAAAATATGAGGATGGTAGGTTTCAAAATTTTAGGTCCATGTTGAAACAACTGTCAGTGAATGTTCCATTTGTGAAGGCACTTAACAAATGACAAGATATGCTCAGTTCATACAAGACATGGTTACAAAGAAGAGAACAGTGAATTTTTAACTTGCATACAATATTCATTATTACAGTGCTATATCGTCTAAGTCTTTAGTACAGAAAAAAAAAAAAAAAGATCTAGCGAAGTTTACAATTCCATGCACTATTGACACATTCTACTTTGCTACAGCTCTTTGTGATTCGGTATCAAGTATAAACTCGATGTCATTAGCTATTTACAAGAAGTTGAGCTTAGGAGCCCCCACACCAAATATAATGCAACTATTACTAGATGATGGAAAAGTCAAGTGGCCAGTGGAGATCTTGTGTGAAGTACTTGTCAAAGTATCCAATGTCATATTTACTATAGACTTTGTTATCTTAGACAGTGATAGTGACTTCTAAATGCCGATCATTTTGGGCAGACCCTTTTTTGCAACTGGGAGAGCATTAGTAGATGTGGAAAAAGGTGAGATGAAGTTTAGGCTAAATAATAAGGAGGTGAGTATCAACATCTGCAAATCAATAAAGTAACCAAAGGATATGAATATGGTGTATATGATTGAGGTTGAATAGGACAACATGAGAGAGACATGAATTGAAGAAAACCTATTTGGTGAGCTATTAGTTGCAGTAGTTATGAATTTGATGGTGAAGGCCTGAATTATTATGAGGAGACAATGAATGCATTGGATGGAGTTGGGTGTTATTCGTACAAACCAAGAAAACTATATTTAGACGTAAAGACCACGACAATGCCACAAACAAAGCCATCAACGGAGAGCCCCCAGTATTGGAGCTTAAGTCACTCCTAAGACATCTCCAATATGCATTCTTGGTAGTTGAAAACACTTTGAAAGTCATTATTTTGGCACATCGTATAGATAAGTAGGTTGTGGAACTAGTTGGTATTTTGAGAAAGTTTAGAAAAGCTATTAGATGGAACAACACAAACATCATTGGTATCTCACCAAGGATTTGAATACATCATATTGAGATTAAAGATGAATCTGTTCCTAGTAAGGAATATCAAATGAGATTAAACCAACCAATATAGAGGTTGTTATGAAGGAGATAATTAATTGGTTGGATGGAAGTTTGTTTATATGATTGCAAATATAAAGGGGTGAGTCAGGTGCAATGTGTACCAAAAAAGGGGGGCATAACTATTGTGCCAAATGAGAAGAATGAATTGATCCCGCTGAGGCCGGTGACTGGTTGGAGAATCTGCATGGATTATAGGAAGCTGAATGCTTGTACTCTAAAATACCACTTTCTAATATTGTATAGATACTGGAATGGGCTGGTACTGTTCCTTAGACGGTTATTATGGATATAACCAATTTTCTATAACCCTGAAAGATTAGGTGAAGACAACATTTATGTGCCCTGATGGTGCGTTTTCTTTTAAATAAATGCCCTTTGGATTAGGTAATGCATTGGCAAATTTTTTAAGATGCAAGACGTACATATTCTCAGATATGGTAGAAGACTCTCTTGAAGTCTTCATGGATGATCTATCAATTGTTGGGGATACATTTGAGGATTGCATAAATAATTTGAGTAATTCCTTACATAGGTGCATAGATGTTAATCTTGTGCTTAACTGGGTAAAATGTCTTTTTATGGTAAAGGAAGGTATTGTATTAGGCCACAAATTTTTTGAGAAAGGTATTGAAGTGGATAAATCAATAGTGGAGGTGATTGAGAAGACTCCATCTCCGATTTCTTTAAAGGGTATGAGAATATTCTTAGTCCATACTGGATTTTATAGAAGGTTTTATACAGGTCTTCTAGAAAATGGCAAACCCACTATTCAAACTTCTTAAGAAAGAGGTATTGTTTTTGTTTGATGAGGAATGTTTGAAAGCTTTTGAAGGACTCAAGAAGAAATTGATTACTGCACCAGTGGCCTGAATTGATCATAGCCATTCGATAAATGTGTGATGCTAGTGGAATTGCACCTGGTATGTTCTTAGGCAGAAATGGGAGAAGTTATTCCACCATATCTATTACGCAATAAAATCACTGAATGGGGCACAAAAGACCTATATTGCTACTAAGTAAGAGCTGCTTGCTGTGGTATAACATTCAAGATGTTTAGAGTATACCTCGGTACCAAAGTTTTGGTGCAAACTGATCATGCATCTTTGAGATATCTCATGGAATGAAAAACTTAGGTTGATTCATTGGGTTTTGATTCTTCAAGAATTATTTTTGAAGTGAAAGACTAAAGGGGTTTGAAAATCAGGTAGTTAATCATCTCTCTAGGTTGGAGGCTGATGGAAGAGAAAGGGGTGATGCAAAGATTGAGGATTTTTTCCATGATGAAAGGGTGACGGCGGTTGCGACCAATATGGCCCCTTAGTATGCCGACTATGCAAACTTTGGGGTTAGGAATATTATACTTGCAGGAATAAACTCATATCAATGAATAGGTTCCTTCATGATCCAAATAAGTCTTTTTGGAATGAACCTTTCTTATTTAGGCACTGTGCTAATAATATTATAAGAATATGCATACCAAAAAACTGACATGAGATCTTTGCGGCTTGTCATTAATCCCCTATCAGAGGACATCATGGTAGTGCTGGAACTGTGTAGAAGGTATTGCAATATGTAACCTACTCTTCACCATGAAACTTATGAGCTTATGAAATCTTGTGAAAGATGTCAAAGGAAAGGAGGAATTTCAAGAAAATATGAACTTACTATGACTTCAAAATGGAAGTTGAGCTCTTTGATGTCTGGGGGGTTGATTTCCTAGGTCCCTTCATTAGTTCATATAAGAAGAAACACATTCTGGTAGTTGTCAACTATGTGTAAAAGTGGTCAGAGCTGTAGCATTACTCAAAAATGAAGGGAGCAGTAGCATTCGTAAAGAAGAACATATTCACAAGTTCTGGGACCCCCAAAACGATCATCAGTGATGGGGGTTCCTATTTTTGCAAAAATATTTTTTCAACCGTTCTAGGTAAATACATAGTGAAGCAGCATAAGGTGGAAACCCCTTATCATCTTCAAATGAGTGGACAGGTTGAGGTATCATAGAGAGAACAAAACCATTCTTGATAAGAATTTAAGTGCTACATACAGACTGGTCGCACAAGTTAGATGACGCCTTGTAGGTATATAGAACGATGTTCAAGATACTAGTTGGGGTGTCACCTTTTTAGTTAGTTTATCATAAATCTTTCCATTTAGCAGTTGAACTAAAGAACAAGGAGATGTGGTATGTAAAACAGGTCAATTTAAGTTGTAATAAAGCCGTAAACTTGCGTCTTGGTCAAATAAATGAGTTGGAAGAGCTTAGAACGAATGGTTATGAAAGATCTTTAATATACAAAGGCAAAATTAAGAAGTTCCATGACTGAAGAATTGATCAAAGAGGGTTTAGTCTTGGGGACTTGGTTTTGTTGTTTAACTAAAGAGTATGATTGTTTTCGAGAAAACTCAAATCAAAATGGTCATATCCTTTTGGTTGTAATAAATATTTTTCCATCAGGAGTGGTAGAAATTAAGATTGATAAAAAAGAATGATTCAAGGAAAATGGCCGAAGTAAAAATAAAGTTTACATCTGCTGAAGAGGCATGAACTCTGAAACTTTTCTACCTTAATGAAGTCTGAATATTCAAGGTAACTGCGTCATGTCACGCAATTAAATGAACCTCTATTGGAGACAACCCAAATTATTTTGATGTTGTATGTTTTATTATTTAGATTTAGTTGATTGTATGAGATTGGGTCGATGGGTGTGTAAGTGTTCAGGAACCTACGTATTAAGAAGATGGAAAATTGTAAGGTGGTAGTAAACAGACAAACAAACTATGACTGGACAAATTGTTAGATCCTACTATCTGAAAGGAAGGATATTGACGCGTTGACTAATATGACGCACTGTAATTAAGTGAATCTTCAAAATAGGGACATACCACCCGATATCATTTTCCCATAAAGAACTACACTAGAGGTAAACATGAGTAAGGAAATAGATTGGACTAATCTTCAAAGACTGGACGAAATGTCTAAACCTTACCGTCCATAAGCATCTCTAAAGGAATGAAAGTATTCTCAGACGAAACCATTCGAAGCTAAACAAGTCCTAAAGTTCCATCCTAAAGCGATTCTCAGCATCTCCATATCACTCAAACCTTCATTTCAAGCCTAATAAGTCCTGAAGTAATTTAACTTACACAGTTGAAAACTAAGATAGAAATGATAAGGGAAAGCCTATTGCTAGTATGTAAACAATTAGAATTCTTTCTAACTGTGGGTTACATGTTTCCTAGTCCCATATTAAAACAGTTGAATATGTGAGAATACGACTTCTTTGTAGTGAGAGAAAGTAGAAGAAGATGTTGATCTTAAATGCATTACAACAGTTATTTCAGTTGATACAAACCTTGTAAAATGTCATTCATTTTATTACTCAAAGTTGCAGTTAATAATGAAGAAATAGTTAACCAATTTGATATCTTGCCAAATGATTGATTGGTCTAAAATAAATTATTTTATGTGTTTTAAGTTTTTAGTTATGTTATTGCTTAAGGAAAATAAAATATTCTAGGTTGAGGGTGTTTATGTGAAGATATTTGACGTTATATACTTTACTTAAAACTATGAATAAATGCATATTTTTAAGTAACTATTGTTAGATTTGATGTGTTTTCTATGTTTTTACAGGTTGAAGTTTGATTTTTGAAATTTAGAGAAGAGTATAGAAGAATAGGATTTTTGGACGATCAAGTGGATAGTTCATCTAGCTCTGGAAGGTTTTCAAAAGTAGTACTATCCAGAGAGATCATCACTATTTGAATCCCAGCTGCCATCCAAATATGGATGGTTCGTTCAGCCTTGGATAGATCTTCCATAGGCTACCATCCGAGAGATGAAGCACTATTTTAATGGGAAGAAGGCTATGGAAGAATTGACAAACTATCAAATCTTGGACTCTGTCCAATAGTTCCAATAGTGTACCACCTAACAAGTTTGCTACTGCTGAGAGCCTGATATGGACAATAGGAATAAATGGATCACCCAGTGTTGGACTGTTCGTCCAACTATTTCCAATCCTAAGAAAAATTCGCTCCTCAGTTTCAACTATTAAACTTGTACCCATGTACTATAATTAGAAGTATTATGTTATTTTTAGAGGATTATTGGAATAAAGATATTTTTACGTACTATTGCTCCAGTTTTTCATCTTTTCTCTTCCTACTACAAACACTAACTGTGTGGGGATTTGGCTATTGATTAATTGATAGTTGAACAACATTTTTGGAAAAACAATTCAACTGGGTATGATATCTAGTGAATTTACTCATTTTTATTGCATAATTGTTATTATGAGTGGGTAATTCCCAACTCTTGGTTGTGGGATCCATGGGTTAAACAAATCTAGGGTTGTAAGTATAAAGCGGTTCTAGAATCTCATAAGTGTATCAACACATAATTTCTATAATCTGATTGATTTTCTGGTAGTTGCAAACACTAAAACATGCCTAGATTTAATTATTATGAACTATATGATTAAATCCTTGTGTTAAGATTATGACATGAAATTTGGGGTGCTAACCCTCATCTAATGATTATTGATGTTACTAGGATAATCATCTTGAGGTCATTAGTATAGAAATATTACACTCTTTTACATTCTAAAAAGGTGTAAAATAAATTTATCTAAGATAGGTTGAGAAACACTTAGATGAATACATCAATAACAGTAACTGATATACTTAGAAAAGACTGCAAAACCATCATGTTCATAATAAAAAGATTTGTTGATACCATAGTGAACATAATACTAGGTTTCCTCATTATTTGAATTGGTTACTAAATACGTAGATTGATATCTAAAACTCAATTACATATTGTTACTTTTGAAACATAAAATCTCCCATATTTACATTTATGTCACTAGGAAATAATTGACTAATTGTTAAATATCCTCATTCTACTTGAATTTGAAGCCACATTACTTGTGGTATTTGACCCCAACCCTTTTGGGTTATATATTTTACAATGAAAATTTATTATATCTTTTAGAGGTGAAATTAGACGTATCAGGTATTGCAAAAGGTAAGAGATGAAAATTCACATCTTGGGCCTTTCTAGCGTTTGTGGTAGTTAGTCCACCTCAATTTGTGGTCCTACACCCTCCTTGGTGGCCAAGGTGGTAGTGACCCACTACCCTTAATGATAAAATAAAGTCCCACCCTGCCCCTGCCCCCGGCCCCGCCCACACAAACCATTTTGGCTGCCAAGACTAAAAAGATGCGATCTGTCTCTTAACGTAGCACCCTTAGCTTACATTATGGCGGAACAAAATCTTCCTTAATAATTTCCAACATAAATAAATATCAAAACCAAGGTTCTAATACTTAGATTATCTTATTTAATTCATGTTTCAGTTCCTTGATTCATAATACTATTTCTCAATATATAATTCATCTACTTAGTTAATCATATATGCTAGAACCCTTTCTTTCACCAAAGGATTTATTTGTGCTGTTCTAGTTTAGTTTATTTGTTATTGCTTGATTTAAGTCTATTTATTTGAGTAATTAGTTGATCTTCAAGAACCAGAATCATTATGGACCTAGGGTAGAGATTGAACTCATCGCAATGCGTTAAGTCAAACAAGTCTAAACACTGGTCGTGC
>JBDJHY010000014.1:7839396-7849480 GCA_039654485.1 Withania somnifera | reverse complement strand
ATTATATTATTATTATTATTATATTATTATTATTATTATTATTATTATTATTATTATTATTATTATTATTTTCCTAATGCAAAGTAGCAAACTACCTGAGCTGAGAGTGCAAGAGAGGTGTCAACCAGCAGTTATCTCACATGGGGCCAAAAGGGACCATCACCTTCACAATGCAATTGTCTTCCTTAATGCACAAGGAGAAACCGAATTATTGCCTCAAAAGTTTTTCTTTTTGGTGCAATTTCATCTGTGGAACAGAACAAGAATTCTCATAGTCGTGTTCTGATCTTTCATCTCAAAATCCCCATTCATTACAACAAGAATGGGTAGCCTATCATCAAGATTGCCTTGTTTGATCAAAAGGTGTAAACCCAATTTGTTGGTCGGTTTAGCTAAGGATGAAAAACGCACTGCATTTTGGGATCAAATGGTGTCCCAGTTTTCTCTAACTAAGCAATTTTCAGTTGGAGTAAACGACACATTTAGTGATCCGATCCCCGTTGTGGATACCAGTAGGTCACTACTAGATAACTCTCCTTCAATTGATGCAGGTTCTTCAATTAGAATGCCAATCAGTTTGTGGCCAGGAATGTACCATTCACCTGTGACAAACGCATTGTGGGAAGCAAGATCAAGTATTTTTGAGAGGCTTTCAGATGGGCCCCTAGTTGATCCTTCTCAACAAACTGATTTGATTATGAAGACCCCATCTAAGAGTAGGACTAGTATCCTTTACAAATTCTCTTCTGATTATGTGCTGAGAGAACAGTATAGGAACCCCTGGAATGGGATTAGGATAGGAAAGCTGCTGGAGGACCTTGATGCTTTGGCAGGAACTATATCCTTCAAGGTAGTAATGTTTGTGTCAAATTCATTTAAGACTTGAGTATTTTCTTAACTGCGCTCTTTCTCGCACACGCAAACATCTGGTAGAGAATACTCATTAAGGACTTAGGGTACTTCGTTGTACGCTTATTCATCTGTGCAAATGTACTTTGTGTTGTCTGTCAGTTGCATCAAGTTGTGATCACGCTAATTTGTTCTTGGTATTCACTTTGTTGTTTCTGACTGCTGCAGTTGTGCTAGTCATGTACTTGCTGCCTGCTTGGCCATACTTGAATTATTTGGCTGTTCATGCACCAAGGAATTTCCTCTTTTTGAATTATCGTCCTCATATTCGTTCTCTTTTAAAACCAGCATTGTTCCAGTTACGATGGTACTACTAGGCCCTTGATACTAGTTACTGCTTCTGTGGACAAGATGCTTCTGAAGAAACCTATCCTTATTGATACCGATCTGAAAATAGAGGGTGCTGTTACATGGGTTGGTCGGTCATCTATGGAGATTCAAATGGAAGTGATGCAGTCTTCAGCAGGTATATTCCACAACTCATGATTTGCTTTGTCTAGTTTAGAGGATGTGATTTCAGTGGGAGGTTAATGAGAATTGTGCCCATGTTTAAATGATTTGAAATCTTTGCTTTCATGTTAATTTGAAGTAATGATTTAGTGCTGTTCTGTCTCTTTCCTTGGTGTTAATATTCACTGCTCTAGGATAATGCCACCAATTAAACTTGAGGTTCTCAAAGTGCAAAATTAACAGCCAAAAAAAAAAAGCTGTCATGTCGACATAGAGCTTAGCAGTTCAATCAGCTTGCTTCCAGCAACTGGATACTAGATTATCTATATACACCTTGTATGCCGGGTTTTGTCAGAAAATCACTATTAAAACATTAGAATGAACTAGCAAATAAATTTTGATTTATTTGAAATTATATCTTTTCATCTGAATCTAAAATGTAACTTGAACTTTGACTTCCATTGACTTATCTTTTACCTCCAACTGTTTCGCTTAATTGTATTCTTTTCAATTCATCTATACATACAACATTTATTGTTTTTGTTCTTATGTATCTCACTTCACTAAATAGATTGCTTTAATTGTATTTCCACCTAAATCACCAACATATCTTGATAATTTTCAACAGTGTGAACATTGAGTGAGAGTCACTTGAGATACATCAGGTTGGTTTGATCTATTTTCAGGTTTTCATATTAGCCACAGTGAAGGGTGTTCTTTCCATGTATTGAAATCCTCTGATGCGCAGAAATTCTCTTTCTTCCATTTATTTCTACATTATTCTAGTGTAGATTTAAGGTTAATCCTTTAAGGATGTCAAGTCATAAAACTTTAAGGAAGACCTCCTATTTGGAAACATTAATGCTATGTGAAAAGGATCTGGATCCCCTCCAGTAAAAACTACTCTGGTAACTCTTGATACACATTTTAGTTAAAGCCACCTAGTCTCCTAATCTCTGTTCTTGCAGCTTTGAAATTCTTCACTTACATCAAGGTCTATCTGGAACAACCTCTCTACCTACACAAGGTAGGGGTAAAGCCTGCATAAACACCACCCTCTCTCTAGACCCCACTTTTGGGATTACACCGGGTAGATTGTTGTTGATTTCTCTATTCTTAATATCTACTTTTTTTGTGATGAAAAATCATGAGTCAGAAATGAATTTTTGAAGGGAATGATGGAAGATGAACTTGTACTAATTGATTGACTTTATTGAGCCACACAACAAATCTAGGAATGGTTTGCAATTAACGAACTCTAGACACAAGGCCAAAGCTTGAATACAAGTGGAATAGATTCACTAGGAAACACTTGGGAGATACTTATAGTTCTTTAATATGTATATTTTTGGGGATCAACATAGTACAGGACAAAGGAGATAAAAGTTCCTGCGCCTATCCAGAGTGAAACAAGCTCCACTCTATACAGATTATCCCAAAACGTCAAACTATGTTGAGAGGTCTATACATGATTATAAACATCAAGGGACATCAGAAAGATACAATACATACATGTTTCTATCCAAGCAAAAGAATTCTCTGGATGCTTCATTTTAAGATGGATTGATTCATGTTTAACTCTCCTGTGGCTTCATTGGCAAGCTGCTGGTAGTCTGCAATTCATGTGAGCTTTCTGCACTTCAGTCCCCAGGTTGTGATAAGTATATTTGCTACTCTGTTACCTTTTCTGAAACAATGTGTTGTGCCTTCCAATTCTCAATTAAATTCAACTAGCTTCTAACCTCCGTCGTTGTATTCCATATACTCCATGGAGGATTAACTTTATCCAGAATGCAGTCAATCAGAAATTTTCGGTCACTTTCTACTTCCGGCTTTTTGATCCCCTTTTCTATGCACCAGTCAATTCCTGATTTAAGAGCTAAAGCCTCGGCCAATTTTAATCTGATTTACCTAAGGGATTGCATATGCAGCTGTTGTTTTTCCTCTTTCCTCCCTAATGATTCCACCACCTCCACTAGGTCCTGGGTTGTCTTTTGATCATCCATCTGAATCAATTTTCAAAATCAGTTTCGGGAGGTATCCATTTAATTGTACTGGAAGAGAAATCAGCTTGCCTTCTCCAAAAGCTTATAGAAGTGTTCTTATCGCATTAAAGGAGGTATCTTTGGAAACAGTTCGTGAGCAATCATAATGAGCTACTGATTTGTTTGGACTGTGGAATATGATTCTGTTAGAGGACATCTTGACATTCTTAAACATGATTTTACATCTTGCTTTCCATACTGAATATGATAATTCTTGGAAGTGATCGCAATGACAGCCTCTGTAATGGGATGTTGCCTTTAGCCAACCACCTCCCTTCGTATTTCATGAGAGGATTAAGCGCGTTGAGATTTGAATGTCATTTTACTGTAGAAGAGATATCCAAGGAGATATTGTTACAATATTTGTGAAGTAAAATGATTAGCTTGCAGATATTTTCACCAAATATTTTACTGTCTCTCGTATTAGATACATATGTAACAAACTCGATTCATGCATTGTGTAGAATATAACTATGATGGAGCTCAATGTAATGATGTAGATACGGATCTTAATAATATTTCATGTGTTTTTACTTCTCACAGATAATAACATGGTTATGCCCGACGATAACATCTCCAATTCTCATTTCTGACTCTTGTATACTCTGTCTCATGAGGTTCATCATGATTATCTGTTGCATTCATTTGTTGTGCACTAGGAGATTGCAACTATTTTCATGTTAGATAGCAGAAGTTCCGGTATCAGCCTCATCATGATAATTCTTCTCCTTATTATTCTGGCCCTTCCTCTTTGGACCTGCTTTGATGCCAATTGGTTCATTGGATCCCCCTCTTGAGAAGAATCATCAATTGGCTTATCCTTAGATGTATTTTCTTTTCCTTTTTGTTGGTTTTTATACTTGTGCCCTGCTCCATATCAATTGCTTTCTTCTTTTCCACCTTCCAATTTTGTTATTGGTTTATATAATTGTGCCTGATCCATATCAACTATTTTCTTATTGTGCTGCCAAATGCCCTGAGACCTACAATGCTTAAAATATTTGGGGATACTAGGTCTTGTCCTGCCTTTTGTAGCTACATCATTTGCCTTAAACTCAAATTGGACCAAGTATTTGCCTGAAAAAATGCCCAGTGTAAATGGAGCTCTAAGTATATCTTCCTCTGGCTTAAATTCAGTGACTAACTATTTAGTTGCATTGGCTAGCCATCTATCTTCATCATATGCTTGAAGTACAATGTGTTTCAATCCTCTTGATTAGTATGATCTATGAACACATTTGATGTCATAAAATCCAATTTTCGCAGTTTCTTTTGATAGAATTAGAACAGGGATCGAATTGTGCATGTGTCTTAATTGGAAAATAATTGTAATAGGGCTCAAATTAGTTAACTTAGAATACACAATTCAATAATATTTTCCTCATTTATTTTTCACATGGTAGCGGAGCTATCGTGAGAAACCTCCAGGACAGCAAATCCGTCACTGCACAATTCTCTCCGGAAACGTTCAGATTTGCCTTGCGCCATCTCTCTGTCTGCTTTGTGAGAAGCAACACCACCATAAGTTACAGCAAGATTCGGTGATCAAGCCTGACTCCTGGAAAGAGTCACCACATGCTCTCATGCACTAATCAGAAGTCTGACTCCGGCAACACATTTGGTACACGCACCAACATATGCGATCTTTTCCATCCAGAGTCTGACGAACTTCTTTTCCAGTGTGCTCAACAGGTGATCCCGAACCTAACCAACTAAGAAAATCTCCATTCTGGCATATTCCTGTGTGCAGATTGACTTTCCGCCACATTTTTTGGCTTTCTTGACCACTTTTTTTAGTTTCTTCTTTGTGGTTTAGGTGCCCAACCTTTCACAAGAGCTATACTGGGTTTTTGCAGATTCCAATCCGGATTAGGATTTCAGCGCCTTCGGATTATTTTCCCTGCGAATCTGTTTCACCTTTTCTTATTGAGCCATGTCTCTCGGATGTTATATATTTTGCTCCAAAAACATGGGATTAGAAGTTCAAGCCCTTTGATTACTTCAAAACTATTAATGGGAAGTTCAAACTATTTAGCTTGGGCCTCTTTGGTTGAGTTGTGGTGCAAGGGTCAAGAAGTTCAACATCATTTAGCTGGAAAAGGCTAGTGTGGCAGATTAAAAGGCAAAGGCTAGTGAGCTAGGTGAAAAGGTCAAAACACAATGGGAGAAGGTTGTCACTCAATCATGTAGTCATGTGGCTATCTATTGATTCCAAGTTGATGGGAAAAGGCTCGTGCTTTGTACACTAATGACATCTCGCTTTTATAATGTGATATCTCAAATGGACAACGTAGAGAGATAGTAATCAAATATGTGTACTTACTTAGGATAGGTACTGGCAGTCTTGGAGGAACTTGAGAGGTTGATGCTAGTCACTACAAACATTGAAAAAAAACAAGAGCAAAGACAGATGTTGTTTTTAGTTCTCTGGACTTCCTATTGACCTTGATTCGGTGTGATTAGATTTTGGCTTGTCCTACAGTTCCTATAATTGATGAACTATTCTTTCGTTTGTTTCGCGTTGTTGTGCTTCTAATCACGCAGTGGTCATCACTAACTGTAACTCATCCTCACATCTCAAACCATAGGAAATTGAAAATCTCAGTCTGGAGAATCAATGAGGAGGAGGTTGTTTTGGGAAATCTCGACCCAAGTGCAATTATTGTAATAGGCTTGGGCACGTTTATGACATATGCTATTCTGTGCATGTCGACCACCCAAGAATGCTCATATTGCTCAGTCTAACGTTACAGGTACTCACGGGTTTTCTTTATCATAGGGAATGTAATGAGTTCTTTATTGTCAAGCAAGCAAGTGTATCTCCACAACTAGCTTCGCTCAGCCTGATACTTCTATTGTTGCTGGTAATTCCTTGCTTGTGTTTCACAGTCTAGTAACCTTGGACCATGGGTCGTGGACTCAGGCGCTTATTACATATTTCTGATAATAATTCACTTTTATCAAATGTTGTTTATTTACCATCAGAAGGGGAGTCTTGGAGTAACTGGTTAAGTTGCTGCCGTGTGACTAGGAGGTCACGGGTTCGACCTTTGAAAACAGTCTCTGACAGAAATGCAAAGTAAGGTTGTCTGCAATAGACCCTTGTGGTCGGGCCCTTCTCCAGACCCCGCGCATAGTGGGAGTTTATTGCACCGGGATGTCCTTTTTTTTATTCACCATCTCTTCCTGACTAATATGATCCAAATAAAACCTAAAGGAGTTGGAAAAGCTAACCCCTATTCTTTGTCTCTCTAAATTCTCTTCTTTATGTTCATGGTTCTCTTCATCTTGCATCTGTCAGTCGTTTGATGGTTGCCATAAATTGTGGCATAGTATTTCTTGATGGTTCTTTTGTTATGCAGGACCGTAGTATGGGACAGGCGATTGGTGCAGGGCATGAACCACAAAATCTCTACTATCTTACTTTTCCTGATTCCTGTAGAACATGCCCCGTTACAGATTATCCAGACCTAATTTACAGACATTTAGAACATTCGAGTTTATTTAAGCTACATAAGATAGTGCCTAGTTTGTCTAGTCTACCCACATTACATTGGTAAGTTGAAGTATCTCGCAGTGACTAGATCTTACATTTCTTTTTATGTGAGTGTTGTAAGTCGGTTTATGGATTCTCCTTGTGAAAGTCATTGGGATGCAGTTTTCCGCATTCTACAATATGTAAAGACAACTCCAGTTAAGGATTACTCTTCAAGAACCAAGGTCATGCATAGAATGTTGGATATATAGGTGCAGATGGGTAAGATCACCTTCTGATAGACATTCTACTTCCGGATTGTGATTTAGTAGGAGGTAATTTGGTGTCAGGGAAGAGTAAGAAATAAAATATGGTTGCTCGATCTAGTGCAGAAGCAGAACATCGAGCAGTGGTTCTAGCACCTTGTGAGGTAGTTTGGATTAAACAATTGCTTGGAGAATTAAATTTTTGGGAAGTCAGACATATGGAACTTGTGTGTGAAAAAAAAAGCAGTATTTCATGAGAGTAAGCATATTGGACAGAGGAAAAGATCCTCTCTCAGGAGATATTGTTGCAAAATTTGTGAGTGATCAACTTGCGGCTATTATCTAGCTCTTGCTGGTCCTCGCATTAGTTACATCCGTATAAGCTCAGCACGTATGACTTGTATGCACCAGCTGCTACCTAAGTACTCAAAAAAAAATCAAGTTCTTTCAGAAACCATGCCAGAAGGTAAATTGCATGATAAGTAAATCAAGTACTTTAGCACGGAAAAATCCCTTGCTCAAGGGAGACAAAAACCACAGACCTATCTCTATAGGATTTTCATGGAACTCTTCACTAAACTGGAACAATTTAAGGTCACAACCACCCTTGTACACCTAAGAAGTTGTTCCCAATAGTCCCCATCTCTACTCTTCTTCAATGACTCTGTGTAGTCAATGTAGCAATGAAGACCTTACAACACAAAACAACACCTATTACAATCAACTAAGAAAGTAATCAAGATCTTGTTTTAGAACCACACAAAGAAGCCAACTATTACAACACAAGAACAATATAGATATATCTTGATAGAACCAGTTCTTTTGGTTGTACCAGTTGCTTCTTCTTCGAGACTCTTTGTGCTGACTCTTTCACTATGACACCTCTCCTTTTGGGTGTGGTCAAACTCCAAAGCTTTCTGTCGTGCTGTTTATATAGAAGTAAATAGCTGTGTTGTAGTTCTCCAATCCAAACAAGAATTTTGTCAAATCTCACTATGAATCCAGTCCTAGTTTGACTTGCTTTGAATCTTCTTCACACATCAGACTTCTTCCCCTAATTCAAGTTAATTTCATGTGTTTAATTTATGGTAATATTTATATATCTTGAACTTCAGTTCCTTGTAGAATTTGATTGAGTCATAATTACAATTCTCCAAACCTTCACGAAACGTCTTCAGACAGTCTCCCGTCCTCCCATTCTGCAAGAGGAACAGGTCTACTTGATGAGTTCCTCTGCAGTGTTGTTAAATGCTAACTTCTTCACTTCCTTTTGGAGATCTGTTAAGTACATAGTTTTATTCTTTCTTCAATCTGCTTTGTATGTATAGATCGTCACTTGTACAATGTTTGTTAATCATCAAAACACCATATGATCTTGAATGTAGATTCAGAGATCATGGTGTCTCAACACACCAACTTGAGGGAGAGTGTTAGAATTAGAATAGGAATAGGAATAGGATTGTATATATTGTCTTACTTGGAAAATGAATTGTAATATAGTGTCTATAAATATATGCTCAGAATAATAATGTAGAATATACAATTCAATAATATTTTTCTCCTTCAATTCAATGGAAACCATTCTTTCAATGTAGCTTACATATTTTCATTTTTTGGTCGAGTCTTCATATGCATTTAGCCGTAATACCATTATAATCTTAAGTTTGAAGATCATCCGGCATCCTATCCTGTGTGGTGGACCGAGCTATCACCGATTTGCAAGGATGGCGAAAGCTTGAACTTGGTAAGCCAGCTACAACAGTCGTATAACTTAATTTATTTAATATTCGCTCAAGCTAGAGGATCTGGAACCAGGCTGGCTATCATCTCCATAGTGGAGGTGCCTGAGTTTCAATTGCAAATATCATAGAGGAAAAAGTACTATTCCCCCAAGCTTTATTGTTCTTTTATATGATGTTCAATTCCACTCCTTCCTTTTGGTTGATATGTTACATTTGGTTCATGTGCTTGCATATCACTTGTTTCCCAGATCTTTGGTGTGCTTAGGAATATTGCATTTTAAAAGTGCAGCACAAGTGTGATGGTCTTTAAGCTTTATCCAAAACAAAAAGAAGAAGTGTAAGTTACTTTGGTTTACGCAGGATGTCAGCAATTATTTTACATTTTTTAGTTGTTCTCATGAACTGTCGTTTCAATTTTGTGAACAAATTCATACATGACTGACCTTCCCTCTTGTGGGAGTTTTCCTTTGGAAGAAAATGCCTTGTTACTTATAAGTTACAAAAACAAAGTTGTGTGTTCTTCTTTGTTTATCGTTATAATTGATATCTCATTTTTGGTACAAGTCATTGCTTCATCCCTTTAGTGATGGAGGGTTATGATGCGAGGCGTTATTGGAGAAGCGCGAGCTCATTTACTGTGGCATAAATTGATCCCAACAGTTTATACTGTGTATCTCACTCTGAAACATGAAAAGAAAAAAAGGAGAAAAGGAAGCGAAAAGAGCCTTTGGTTATTTAAGTACTAAGCCTACTCCATATACGATTTGCTGTTCTCTTTATCGTCCTTGTTTTTTCACTTTTTCACAAGTTTGTAATGCCTCTTCTTCTACTACTACTACTGCCTTTTTACTTCTTTAATTTGCGTCTTTCTTCATCTTTCATTTAATACTATTGCTCATTTTTCAATCCTAGTAAGGGGACAGTCTTCTTCAGCTTATTCTGATTATAGGTTTGTCTTTTTGTTTTCTCCTCCATTTTACGCAGTTAGTAGAATTATTAGAGAAATAAAATGTGAAACTGAACAACAATTCCTTTTGTAATTGATTAAATGAATGAAAGTTAATTTTGAGATTGGTATTCTCTTGCTCTGGCCTTGTCGAAGTTACATTTTGCTGATGTTTAATTTGTTGGACTAATATTTTCACTGTTATATGCTAGAAGATTCAGATAGTGAGTACAATATTAGGTCTCTGTTGT
>JBDJHY010000014.1:7823538-7839296 GCA_039654485.1 Withania somnifera | reverse complement strand
GTGAGTACAATATTAGGTCTCTGTTGTAAGTACTAAATTCATATATATTTTCCTGAAGTCTCCTTCACTTTGAAGAAGCATGTGATTCACTTTTTGCTTAACACCATAGCGCTTGTCCTTGTTTTGTAACCTTCACTCTTAAAAAACACTGTGATATTCATCAATAAGAAGCAATTTCCTTCACAATTTCACATTCTAATGGAAAATGCAGTAACGGAAAACAGAATTATATTCGTACATGTCTTCCAGCTTGTTATAGTGTCTGGAAATTTAATAAAATCTTTATTTGATTGTTATGCAAGATATTCCTCGGAAACAGAGTAGTTTTATGGGTAAATTTTTTCTTTTACAAAAGGCCAAGCTTTGATAGCTATCTATCTCATATGCTCATGCTTCATTGCCTCCGTTGGTGGGTCTTATGACACGGTATATTTTCTTGCAGAAGCATCCAGTACATCAGAGTCCTTAGCTCTAACTGCAAACTTCACTTTTGTGGCCCGAGATTCTAAGACCGGAAAATCAGCTCCAATTAATCAGATTTCTCCTGAAACTGAAAAAGAAAAGCTTCTCCGGGAAGAAGCAGAAGAAAGAAACAAAATGAGAAGGATTAAAAGAGGAGAACAGAAGAAGGAAATTCAGGGTGAGGAAGTCAATAGGCTACATGAATTGTTGGCTGAGAGCCGAATCTTTTGTGACATGCCTGCTTTAGCAGATAGAGACAGCATTTTAATAAAAGATACTTGTCTTCAGAACTCTTTGATTTGCCAGCCACAACAGCGAAACATCCATGGTCGAATCTTTGGAGGATTCTTGATGCGGAGAGCTTTTGAGCTGGCTTATGCAACAGCTTATGCATTTGCAGGCACCGCACCTTGCTTTGTGGAAGTTGATCATGTTGATTTCTTGAACCCTGTGAGTTTGATAGTTACCTTTTAGCATATAGCCACACTATTCTTACATTGAAATTCTCTTCGTTCTGATTTGAAAGATTAAGGGAGGATAGTGTAGAACAGTAACTTCGGTTCTTAATCCAGCAAAAAATACATGACAAACAAAGCTCTGGCAATTCATTTCTGTTCTGTTCTAATAGAAGCAAAAGTTGTAAATGGTTCATTCTTTCTCCTCTGAAGGTCCACATTTCCTAATATATGATTTCAAAGTTGTTGATCAAATTGAATAATATCTTTGTTCCATTTTATGTGGCACTATTGCTATGTAAAGAGTCAAAAAGGTTTTCCTATGACCAACAATATTTTCAATTTTAGAATTGTTTTGAACTATTTAATTATTATGAATTAGAGTACCTTTTATATAATCTCCAAATATGTGAATTTTATTTCAGACCTTGAAGAATCTAATGTACGACGGAAATTAAGCAGTTTGACCTCTGGACTCCAAATTCTGCCACCGAAAATGAAACAGAGTAGCACGTATTGTCAATTTAAGTTGATCTTGCACTGAACTTGAGAGTCATTTTCTACCTAGTTAGCTGTATGATCATCTTAATTATGAATGTATTAGGCTTCTATATGAAGTCTGGCATTGTCAAATCTTTAACCCCCTATATAACATATACCTTGTCAGCTTAACTAGGCTTCACGGTTCGTATTTTGAATAGGCATTGTATTAGTTCTACACCTTAGTCATTCTTCTTTGCAGAACACCGGAGGTGAATATAATATTGCATATCCATCTCACACTTGCAAAAGGCAACAAGTTCGCATAGTTGATTAGCTTCCATGATATCTAGTAATGTTTGACTAATGGTATATAACTATTGCAATATTTGGGACGGAATAAGTACCTTATATTGATAATTAACAGTAATATGCCAAGAATGTAGTTAATCTTCCATGAAAGATTCATTGGATAAAGTTACTCCTATCGTACCAATATGTGACACTTTCTTTTCTAGTCCCAAAATGAGTAAACACTTTTCTATATTTAGTAGCAATTTAACTTTAAAAAACCCTTTTACCCTTAATGATGATCTATAGCCCCCAAAATATATATAGCTTATGTTAGACACAAGTTTAGGAAGTCTTCTTTTCTTTTTTGAACTTTGTGCCGAGTCAAACATCGTCACATAGATTGAAATGGAATGAGTACATGAAAAGACGATTGAAATGGAATGAGTACATGAAAAGACGAAGGCATTTGAAGTTCCTATGATCTAGGAACTGGTATTTGATTTGTAGTTCAAATGTTTTATGATCCCACTTATTAGGTGTCACAAGGTGTGTAACGAATTACAAATAGTCTACAATATTATCCTACTAAGCCAATGTTATCCTACCAGCCAGTAAATACCCAGCAATGCTATATTGGAATTTGGAAACAAAGTTGAATTTTGATGCATATCGAGTGCGAAAGTGAAATAGAATCATAATTGATATACCATGTGAATCCTACTTACAAAATGAATACCCGATGTCATTCTCCAGGGAATTGGTAATTTGAATTATGGCATGTGTTGAGTGGTGAAGTGGTGGAGGTCTCTGATTTGTTTAATTGTTGCTGATACACGACGTTTACTATTTACTTCTTTGTGCGATTGAGCGTCTGTCTATTCAAGTTCTTCCGTTCACTCGAAGATACTGAGGTTATTGGATCATATTGGAATTCCAAATTCATAGAGCTATGGAGTTATAGTATCTTAAGAGATTAAATAATCTTTTTAAATTGAGAAAACATCTATTTTCTTGTAATTCACGATATTCCTTGTCTCTAGCTCTACTTTATATCTTTAAACAAGTGAATCTCCAGCATTCAGCCTTTTTTTTTTCCTCCGTTATATGTGTGAGCAAGTACACTATTTTAATAGTGCATTTTTTTTGGATAAAGGTAACTTGTATGATAAATAGTGGAATACACAAGGGACACTCCAATAATATTTACAACCAAAATCACAAGTGTAAAAGATCTCCTATGAACTCATAAGATTTTAAAATGCTAGGAATATCCTCTTCTTCCTGAGGATACTCATGTTTATACCAAAAATAGTAAAGGACCCTTCCAAAGTGGAATTCCTAATCTTCATTTTCTGCATAGAGCTAGCCTTGCTTTCAAGACATCTCTGGTTCCTCTCCACTCTTCCATCTCTCTCCGTGCCCTGACTAATTCCCATCTCTGTTCCAACAAGCTCAAGCTTCTTTTATATTCCTAGGCATAGCCCAGCTGATGCCCCTTAGATTGATGAAAATCTGCCACAACTTCTCAGTCTCCCTACAATGTAGGAAGAGATGATTTATTGTCTCTGACTCTCTGCCTCTCGTTCCCAAAAAGAACATCTGAGCACAGTTGGAAACCTTTTTCACGAGGTTATCCCGAGTAAGTGCAACTTGTTTTGCCAAAAGCCAAGTGAAACATGCCACCTTAAGTGGCACCTTGACTTTCCAAATCATCTTCCATGGCTAGTAACCTTGATGAGTAGTTGCTCTCTGAAAGTTTTTGTATGCCGACACAAATGAGAACTTTCCATGTTTGTCCAGAACATAGACCAGTTTATCCTCATTCATTGGTCCAGTGTGTTTAGAAGATCAACCATTATGCTTACCTCTCAATCATTTAATGGTCTCCTGAACCTGAAATTCCAACCCTGATCATCCCTCATATCTTTGATTGTGTCCACCTTCTACAGGCTCACACTGAATAAAGCAGGAAAATTGACTTTGAGAGGATCCTGTCCCACCCAACACTCCTCCCAAAATGAAGTCTTTTCTCCATTTTGTACCTTGATTTTACAATTTTTTATACACTCTGTCCCCAAATTTCTGATAGATCTCCAGACTCCAGTCCCATAAGGTTGTGACACTACTTTACTTATCCACATATTCTCTATACCATACCTTGTTTTAATTGTGTATTGTTCTTGAGATGCAAATCTCCACAACCATTTCATTAGAAGGCTGTAGTTTTAAAGCTTCAGATCCCTTATCCCAAGGCCTGCTTCCTTCTTGCTGATTATGACTTGATCTCATTTAACCAGGTGAATCTTATGGTTGTTTGGGTCATAGTTACTTGCCATAGAAAATTTCTTCTGATAGCATCCGGCCTGTCTCTCACACTTGCTTCCATAGGAAACGAAGACATCATGTAAGCAGGTAAAGCATCTAAGGCATTACTAATCTAAGTTGCGCGGACTCTTCACTTTTGATGCCGCACCCTTGTCGAATTCTTCAAAAAATACACTAGTTTCGGCGAATCCGACAAGCACCCATTGACATTTTTGAAGAGTCCGAGAAACATAGCTGCTAATGACTGTAACTCTCCCACCTAAGGACAAATACTTGCTCTTCCAGTTGTCTAGTTTCTCCTCACATTTCTCCAAAATGTTATTCAAGATGCTTTTTGAGGCTCTTGTCCCCCAGTGGCATGATAAGATATATTTTAGGCAGCTCTCCAATTTTACCTTCGAGATATTTGCTAAACCTTCAATCCTAGGCACCTCATTAGCTGGGTAAATGAAGCTTCTGCCCAATTGATGTGTAGTCCTGAGATTGCTTCAAACAGTAAAAGGATGACTCTTAAATACTTTAGCTGATTATTGTCTGCATCACCAAAAATTAGTGTCATCAGCATATTGGAGGTGTGAGATGGCCAAACCTTCTCTATCATCCATATTTGCGTTGAAACCCCTTATCTATATATTTGTTTGGGTTGTCCTTAGCATGTCATTTAGCCCTCCATAGACAGAATGAAGAGAAAATGGAAAAGAGGATCCCCTTGTCTCAACCCCCTTTCAGAAGGGAAGAATCCAGAAGGCGACCCATTTATCTCGATTTGATCTGCATCCCTCTTGGTCGGAAGCTCAAAAAGGAACCAATTTCGACCCATCTCATAAATGTTGATCCCATAAAGATGTTTCTGGTTGCTGGACGACCATCGGGGAATCTCTGAAAGATTTACATTTGGTATCACCTCTGGGAGACTGCCTACTGCCTACAATACTCTCAGCCAAGAGTTCGTTGTGAATTATTCCAGTATTTGCAGAAATGCCTAGAGAGCTTCCTTTCCTTTGTACTTTAGCAGCATTCATTTCTCTTGTTGTCCATCTCTTGCTTCTGACTGTGTCTGCATAAAGTAATCCCCCCTGTTTTTCGATGTAATAATGCAACTGACCTCTTTGGCTGTGCATTAATGAAGTTCGTTATTTTGGAGGCAATGTCCAACCATCCTGAATTTAATGACCATTCAGGGATAATAATAACTGCTTTCCTCTTTCCTTGCATATTAATAATGCTGATGTATCGACCAAACTTGTGGAACTTCCTCGAGTAAAAGAAATCTGAGAACTCGTCATGGAACTCACCTCCTGACAGAATTTCCTTGTGTTCGTGCGGTTTCCCTTCAAGGCATGGGCTATCCATTCGATTGTCTTCTGAATGAAGCTCGCTCTTGTCAGCATGTTGCGACCTCTTTCAACCCAATCGTACCACGTCTCTGCTCTTGAGACCGACCTTGTAATGTCATACGACTTAAAAACTACGCAAAGTAAATAACATCGTTTCCATGACTGAAAGACAACTGAGGTTTTGGAGAAACATAAAAGGAAAGGTAGGAAGAAGGTATGGAAGTTCCCAATGGAAGAAGTTCACCGGAAAAGAGAAATCCAAGGTCCAGAAGGGACCTCAGAGGTTTACCTCAAAACTAATACAATGCCACTTAGAACTGAAAGGAAAGGTGTTAAGTAGGGTTTTAACCGATCTTTTGCAATTTCTAGTGTGTATGAGGCTTTTCAGCCAACTTGCAGTCTGTCAGTAATCAACTCAACTTCTTGGTAATATTCGAACTTGAAAAATTACTCAAGCAATCCCAGTAACTAAGGAAAAACAGACAAAGGTGTACCTTTAACTATGGACGATTCATTATAAGCAAAGAAGCAGTATGCTTCAAGCTAAGTTTCTGCGCCCAAATATAAATATGTTGCTGAGATTTAATTCTTAATCTGTTGATGCAGGTTGATGTTGGAAATTTCCTCCGCCTCAAATCATGTGTCCTGTACACAGAACTAGAGAATTCATCTAAGCCTCTGATCAATGTAGAAGTGATAGCACATGTTATGCGTCCAGAGTTGCGCTCTAGCGAGGTGAACATGTGCACTCTAAAGCATTGCATATTGCATCATTGATATTATTGATAATAGTGCTTACATGGAACATCGAAAGGTTTTTCAATATTTATTTTAGTTCACGGTGAACTATCAACTTATCTCATGCTTGAATTAGCTCTCATTGGAGAAAATGTTTGTTCTCATCCATTAGGTTTTTCTTCAAAATCATCTAATAATACTTACACTTTTTCATTTTTTCATCAGCTATTGCTGTTAGCAAATCTAGTCTTGTAAACTGTTCTACTTTCTGAGGAAAATGGATGTCTCTGGTATATATTCAATCAGAAACCAAATGAAACCTCCCTTCTATGACTTGTGAGGAAATTTTGATCTATTGTTTTTAGTCTACCAGCTTAAAAGTTTAGTGTCTTACATTTGGAAGAAATGTGTATTTTCTTGAGTTAGAGTGCCCCACATTGTTGAGGAAATGTGTTATTATTTTCTTATATGGTTTTTGGACAATCATCACTCACAAACTAGCTGTTGAAGTTGGCCTTGTGAGAAATAAAAGAGAAGAATATTATTGAATTATGTATCTAACATTATTATACTGAGCCCTATTAATAGACACAGCATGACAACAACATGATAAGTCCTTTTTTTTCACGACCCGAAAATTGAGTTGTGATGGCATCTACATTTCACCTGCAGACAAGCCTAATCCTAGCCCAGAGCAAGCAGTGGGGGGCCAGTAGCAAGCACCCAAAGAAATAAGGAGAAGAAGATGAAGAGGAGAAGTGCAACTAGGACACAGACGATACATAATTAAACATAAATCCACAAAATCTGGTATCATGGCTAGAGGCAAAACTATAGAATAGCTATTCAAGACCCAACTAGGATAAATCTGATACTCGAAGGGAAACCGATCAGCAAGGGCGCTGCTGCTCACCGAATCTCCTGGAATCACATCAGCTAGCACGCACGATCGCGTCCATCCAGATGACTTGTATTAGTGCCTACATCAGGGAAAGATGTAGAAGTGTAGCATGAGTACCAAAACAACGGGTACCCAGTAGGCATCATAGGCCGATCGGGGAAAAGCAAGTATAAGCAAGGTAAAGAGAAATCAACAACAATTAGGACAGTGGTACTTGATGTATGACTGGACTGAGATACTACAGTAATAACTGGCGTATACAGTGCCCGTGAACAAATATGAAGGATCCACAAATAGGGTGTAACATAAAGTCCTGACCATAAACAGATCGTGACCACATATAACACGTACCTGGAGCTCCAACATGACCAAGAACCAAATAGGGAGAATAACAACGGTAATGTAACTACTGAAGAAAATCACTATGGCACGGAAAGTAAACAATAGCACGAAAAGTAGCAACCAATCCTAGCTAGCAACCATCACGTAAGCATAGAATTAACTCAACCATGTCAGCCACTATTACTGTTGTCAACCACCAACTACCGACACCACCGCCAACCACATCTATCATTACAACTACCACTCCAGCTAACTACTAATATCAGTCGATCCATACCACCCTATCATTATAAGTATATTCATTGCCGCCACCATCATTACCATTACCGCCAGTACCTCCACCACAAGTATCAGTAATTACCTCAACTACGATAATCCCTATTACCAACCAACTCTATCATACAACTAGAACTGCCGCTAACTACCACCAACACATGTCAACCACCATTCATTCTTCAGCCACCACCACCATCATTGTCGCTGCCACAGTTGTCGCTGTCACTGTCACTGCCACTGCCACCGCTATCTGTCACCACGATCTCCACCGCCACTACCGTCAATCTCTACTACCAACCACCTCTACCATCACAACTAGCACTACCGGCAACTCCACCAATATATTGTCAACCACCACACAATCGTTCGACGCAACCATCAACACCGTCAACTACTACCATCAACCAACTTCACCATAACACACATCACCACACTACTAATTACCACCATCACGACAATCACTACAATACCAAACACCTCATCTAGCACAACTATCACCACAATGATTACTAATCATTAACACTAACCATTACTACAACCACTACTTTTACGAGTCATCTCCACCGCATTAGCAAAAATGAATATTTATTTTTTGTAAAGAATAATCTTATTTTATTAAATTTATATTTTTCTAATATTTGATTATTTTTATTTAAATTGTATATTTATATTTACAAATAAATAAATTTTGCACCTTCGGATGTTAAAAAACAAACACTATTAATTAGTCAGTGTTCAGATCTAATGATAACATCTTAATTATTCAGATATGCAATTCATACCTCTTAATCTTAATGAAAACAAATAAGGCTTAGGGGTTAGTATATGAGTGGACCATATACCTTTTCGAAATGCAATCAATTGATTAGGAGAAGACAAGTCCCTGTAGGTGCAGGGTTCGGTGCAGGATGTGAATTACTTGGGCAAGATGCTGGACATGGATGACGATGATAATTCAGGAATTGAGGCACTGTGGATAGAGATGTAGACATCACTGTAGGTTCCTCAAAAGTAACTATGAGTAAGACTAATGGTACCGTAAATGGAGATGTAGAAGAAACTATAGATTCCTCAAAGTTGGTATAGGTAAGACCTCAGATATGTCAGTATGATTAGAATGATCAAAGATGTGAAGTAAGCTCGAGACTCAAAGAATGTGGCATCAGTTAACATAAGGTACCGACGAAGACCAGGTGAGCAGCAATGATATCTTTTTTGTACCCGAGAATAATAAAAAAAGACACATTTGAGAGCATAGAGGGGCTAATTTCTCTTTCCTCAGGGTTAAGCTATAAACAAAGCATGTATCCTCAAAGACACGAGGGGAAGGGAGTATAAAGGTGGTTGAGGAAACAATACCGAATAAGGAATTTGATTTCGAATGGAAGATGAGGACTTTTGGTTAATTAAACAGTAATATGTGAGATCGGCATCACTCCAAAAACACAAAAGAACATAGGATTGAATGAGAAGAGTGCGAGCAGTCTCGAGGAGGTACATTCTTCCTCTCTGCTACCGTATAGGACTTGAATTTATAAATCCCATGTTTCTGAAACTAGAAACATCAATTTCGAAAAACATGATTGGATCTCGAAGAGTTGCACCCTTCAAATGTTATGTACAAAGAATCAACTTCAAAGTCATCAGAATAGTTGAAGAACTGGACGGAAACTGGGAAAGTTGGTGGAAAGTGGGTTACCCCGCTGTAAATTGTTGGTATTTGGAGTAAACACTGTGGATATGCTTGGAATTGAGGGGCAAGTGTTTTTGGAAAGAAACTCGTTGGAAACTATGTGTACATCGCTGGAAAAGTGACTTCTTTGTCGGGAAGTGCTCACAATCTGATACAAATCAAACAGACAAGGTTGGTACCTCAGGGCTACCTGACTGGGAATTTTTTTATGGCCAGAGATAGCTCACATACTGGCATGTGTGAGAAGCACACGCTGGTATCAGAACTCTGGCAGGCGCGTCGTTGATTTTCTCCAGAGATTTTTCATGGGGTTTAGTCGTCGGTATATACTTGACCTTGTGGTGGTTCTAATTCTCGAAAACTATTGTAGTAGGTGGAGGTGGTGCAAGTCAGATCTGAAAGTCATCGGAATGATGACGTGGTGACTGACTTCTCTGTCCTGGAGGTTTCTTACGTAAGCTTTGATACCATATGAGAAAGAGAAGAGAAGAATATTGTTGAAATCATGATTGTTGAAATCATGTTTGTTGAAATCATGTATCTACATTATTACACTGTGCCCTATTTATAGACACTACATGAAAATCATTTTCACGTAGGTTGCTATATATAAAATCCTATCCCTGTTTCTATTCTACCGAAGCCCAAGGTCCATATATCTGGGGGAAGTGCATAGATAGCCGATTTTGGCACTCCCATTTAAGTCTTAGCCGCAGTGGATAATTTTTTTTGAGTTTATCCACTTTAGAATTAATCTCCATAGGGGACTGAATTTTCAAAAAATTTCCTGAAGTTTGGAATATCTCTTGTGCATTTAACACTTCCGACGTATCGTCTGAACTTTGGCTTGGAAGTCTCAAATTTCAAGAATCAGAAGTTTGCCTTGCCAAGGCCAACTCCCAATACACGTTTGAAGTTTTGAAATTCTCAAACTAACATGTATATCTGATGTTTGAGATATGTAACAGAAACTGTCTGAAACTTAGCTGAACAAGTTATCCATAAAATAATGGTAAACTAATGACTGGGGCATATGTAAACCATCGTTCCCTCATCATCTTCCAGATGCCTCTGATATAGTGGACACGAGATATTTCACTCGTAAAAGAATTAGAGTTGTTAGCAAAATCGTATGGGTGGTCCTATCGATCTCGAGAATAGCTGGATTTTGTTTATTGTGACGATCAGCCATAAATTTGCTTTTGTTTGCAACCTGATATGAAGACCCAGTGGATATAATTAGCTAAAAGTTTGACACAAAGTAGGAGTACGGCTCATACTGGATTCCAAGTGTTTATTAGCAACTACAAAAAGAGGAAAAAGAGTTGAAGCTAGTTGCATGAAAAGACTCACAGCACAACATACAATTGCTAATATTTGAAGAAAGAAGAAGAAAAGGAAGGAGAAGGAGAAGTAGGGGAAAAAAGAGAAAGAGGAAGTAGCGGAGGAGGTCAGACAAGAGCTTGTCTGAAGTTTGTCAACACCGATTATCAGTTAAATAATTTAGAAAAACTCAAAATAGCTTAAATAGTAGGAATTAACTCCATTTTCTTAACATGATATAGGAGCGTCTCCCATTTCTGCAGTTGTGTTTCCCAGTATTGGACCCTATATTACGTTATCTATGTTTAAGTTGTCTAGGACTCAGCATTTAGGGGTTGTTAGAGTGTCTCATATATTTTTTAGAATCTGCTATTTTCTTTTTCTATGGTTATGGATAATTCTCATCTCAAAATCCAACTGTGTGGTATGTCCAAGCTTTGTTTTTCTTGATGTTTTGATTATTAATTGGAATGTAACCAGTATAATCAACACCAATGTGTGTTTAGTATGCTGGAAATTATTCTCCGTGAAAAATGTTATCCGGAAAATATTTTTTTTATGAAAATTATTTTTCGGTGTTTCATTGGTGAATAGACGTATGTTTATGAGAAATATATAAAAGATAATTTTTTTTAGAAATTAGTTGGTGTTTATGAAAATCTTAAAATTTAACGATTAATAACAATGCCTAGGTGTTATTGGAGGAGATAATATGAAATGAAAAGTTAAAATAGTTGTAAAGGAACCTACTTTCATCTATAAGTGAAGGGAATTGGTTTTCCTCAAAGAGAACATTTCCGGTGACCAAACATGAAAAAATGACTTCCTTATGGAAAACATTTTCTTCAGATGCTAAATATTACTGATTGGTGTGTTGTTATTCTAAATATTGCTAATAGGATGCCAGAAAGGGTGCTTTCCAGATCGACAGACTGGTTGCATGTTGATTCTTCTGCTTTCTTCTCCATTTTCTCAACTTCTATATAATAAGAAAAATGCATATTTACTGCTAAATGAGAAAACTACCCTGTTTGGTGTTTCAGAGCAAAAATACTATCAAGATTACATAAAATACCATCATTATTGGCCAGTTACAAAATGGCTATTTGTATGCTTCTCCAACTCTTTAGTCTACCTCCTCCTCTCTCCTATCCATCAGGTAGCCAATTGGACCCCTTAATAATTAGTATATTTTTTCAATTTCTTTCCACAAGCCTCACAGTGTAATTTCAGCTTGGACCCCCCCTTAATAATTAGTATATTTTTCCAATTTCTTTCCACAAGCCTCACAGTGTAATTTCAGCTTAAGTGCAAAGGTAGTGCAACAAGATGCCATTGTTTCAGTTAGCAAATATGTAACCTTCTTGTCTTAGTGATCTTCCCAATCCTAGGGCAAAATGGGGCAAGAAATAAGTGTTAGGAAATTAAGCTTTCTCTAAAAACTCCTAGATTAGTAGATATTTTTGTGTTTTGTAGTAGATTTCTGTAGAAACTCCTAGTGGTGGTTAGTGAGCCACATATGTAGAAACTCCTAGTGGTGGTTAGGGAGCCACATATGTAGAAACTCCTAGTGGTGGTTAGTAAGCCACATATGTACATAGTTTATTGTGAGATATTTTTGCTTTTTGTATTTTGTAATTCTCGCATGTGATATGTAAAAGAAACATAGAGAAGAAATAGAACACTGAATTTCAGCCTTCCCTATCTTCATTCCTGTAGTAATTTACTGCAGTAATTTCTCTTGTTCCTCCTCTTATCTTGAAGATTCTTCTTTCCTTTCTTTATGACATGGTATCAGAGTCTATTTCCTAAGGGATCTGAATTAAAACTTGTTCTGGCTTATCAAATTTCTATTTTCTTGAATTTATTTACTGGTAATTCATGGCACTTGAAAACCAGCCAATAACGAGTCGTCCAATTTTTACTGGGAAGAATTATCACATTTGGGCTATCAAGATGAATGCCTTTTTGAAGGCTTTCAACTTATGGGAAGTTGTTGAGAGAGGAGAACCTAATGTCCAACCATTGAGAAATAATGCAACTCTCAATGAAATTAAAAAATATGATGAGTTGGCGACTAGATCCCCAAGAACCCTCACTTGCATACATTCAAGTCTTACAGAAGTGAGTTTTATGAGAATTATGACTTGTGAAATAGCCAAAGAGGTCTGGGATAAGTTAAAGGAGGAGTTTGAAGGCAGCAACAGAGTGAAGTATGTTAAGGTTTTAGCTTTGAAGAGGGAGTTAGAGCTTTTGAAGATTAAAGACTCGGATAGTGTGAAAGAATACTCCTCCGAGTTAATGGAGATTGTGAATCAGATAAGAATATTTGGTGAAAACTGTTCAAATCAGAAAGTTGTAGAGAAGATCTTGGTCAGCCTTCCGTACAAGTTTGAATGAAAAATCTCAGCTATTGAAGAGCCTTGTGACTTGACTACTCTTACAATAGCGGAACTCATCTTCAAATTGTGGATCCAAGAGCAACGAGTAACTATGAGAAGTGAAGGGATAGTAGAAGATACCTTTCAAGTAAGGTATAAATTTAAGCAATAAAAGGAAGGCAAAAAAGTCTTTGTAGATAACTCTGGAACGGTGAAATATGGCAGAAACCAAGGTGATTCGTCGAGAAAAGGAAAATTTCCACCTTGTGGTACTTATAAGAAGACAAACCACTTAGACAAGAATTGTTGGCATAAGTCAAAGAGGTCTCCAATTCAATGCAGATATTGTAAGAAGTATGGACATATTAAGAGGTATTGCAGGCAAAAGCAAAAGCAAAAGCAAAAGCAAAATCAATGCTCAGTCTTCCCAACGAGTAAATTTTGCGGATGATCACCAAGTTGAAAAATCAGAGAAGGAGTTATTCATGGCCTCGTACACATCATATGTTGATCAATGTAATTGGTATGTTGATAGCGCGTGCGCAAGGTACATGGCTATTGATGATAACTTGTTTGTTACCTTGGATCGGTCCGATAGAACTAAAGTGAGGCTTGGAAATGGTGCACTAGTGCAAGCTCAAGGTAGAGGCTCAGTAAAATTTCCTATTGACGAAGGTATGAAAATAATTAATGATGTCCTTTATGTGCCAAATTTGACTCAAAACTTGTTAAGAGTGTTGATCAACTGCTTCATAAAAATTATGCTCTAAATTTTAAGGACAAAAAATATGTCATTTACGATCCTAAAGGATGTGAAGTGGTAAAATTAGCATGATTAAAAATTCCTTTTCGTTTTCATGCTATTTTGTTGATAGTTGCTCTTTTAATGTTGAATTGAGTGATACTTGGCTTTGGCACTAGAGGTTCGGTCAATACAACCTTAGGTTATTGGCCGCAGTCAAAGGGTATGGTGCTTGATTTACCCAAAATTGACATAAGCAGAGATATTTGTGTCATGTCAATTTGGTAAAATACATAGACGATCCTTTCCTAAAGGAAGCCTTTGGGGGCTAAGGAAAAGCTGGAGTTTGTTCATACTGATTTATGCGGACCAATGAGGACGGCTTCTTTGAGTGGAAACAAATACTTTATTCTCTTTGTGGGGATGATCTAACTCGAATGACATGGGCCTACATTCTTAGCAGCAAATCCCAGGTGTTTTCTGTTTTCGAAGAATTCAAGGTATGGTAGAATGGGGGAGTGGCTGCTAGTTGAAGATATAAGATCAGATAATGGAGCTGAATATACTTCACAGCAGTTGAGTAAATATTGTAAAGATTTTGGGTATTCAGCATCAACTCACTGTTAGCTACATCCCAGAACAAAACGGGATTTCTAGAGGAAGAACAGAACGGTGATGGAGATGACAAGATGAATGCTAGCAGAACCGAAGATGTCTAAATACTTTTGGGCTGAAGCAGTCAATATTGCAGTCTATCTGCTTAACATATTACCAACTAGAGCATTCCAAGATATGACGTTATTTGAAGCATGAAAGGTTATAAAGCCTTCTGCGAGACACTTGAAGGTGTTTGGTTTGATGTGCTATGCACAGATTCCTGATGCTAAAAGAGGCAAATTAGATAGCAAGGCAGAATTTTGTATTATGTTGGGCTATAGTACAGTTGCAAAAGGGTACAAAGTGTACAATGTTGGCAACAAGAAGGTGGTTGTAAGTAGAGATCTTGCAGTGGACGAGTCTAGCTACCATGACTGGGATCGAGATATTGTTGTAAAGAGCCAAGGTGGGAGTACTACAGTTGCAACTCCAAGTCCGCATATGAGTGATACTTCCTCTAGTCCTATTGCTGGAACGGAACACAATCCAGATGTTGAATTGATTATAGATTCTCCTGTTTTAAAGACCAGACCACTAGCTGAAGTTTACGAGCGATGCAGTTTTGCTCTTGTTGAACCATCTTCCTTTAGAAGCTGCAAGTCAGAAAGTTTGGGTTTCAGCAATGGAGGAGGAGCTTGCCTTGATTAACAAATATGATACTTGGGATTTGGTTCATAGGCCGGAATAGAAGAACATTATCAGAGTCAAATGGGTCTACCGAACAAAATTCAATGCAGATGGCTCCATCTTCGAGCATAAAGCGAGACTTGTAGTTAAAGGCAATGGCAAGCAGCACGGAGTGGACTTTGGAGATACATTTGCTCCTGTAGCGAGGCATGAGACAGTAAGATTTCTAATGGCTCTAGCAGCACTATACAAATGGAAAATCTTCTATTTGGATGTCAAATCTGCATTTCTCAATGGATTGCTTAAAGAATACATTTATGTAGAACAACCTGAAGGTTTTACAGTTGCAGGTGAAGAAGACAGGGTGTATAAGCTAAAAAAAGGTTCTCTATGATCTTAAACAGGCTCCAACAGCTTGGTACAGTAGGCTGGATACGCATTTGTTGTCTCAAGGCTTCAACAGAAGCCTAAATGTGCCTACTTTGTACTTCAAAAAGCAAGCTGATGGAAAGTTGATTGCAGTATCAGTTTATGTTGATGATTTGATGATCGCCGGTGAAATTCTTACGGTTCAAGAAGTTAAAAATGAAGTGTCAAAAGCTTTTGAGATGTCTGATCTGAGAGAAATGAAGTTTTTTCTAGGAATGGAGATTTCTCAATCTTGTGAAGGAATTTTCTTGTCATAAAAGAAGTATGCTTTGAATCTATTGAAAAAGTTCAAGTTT
>JBDJHY010000014.1:7795810-7813829 GCA_039654485.1 Withania somnifera | reverse complement strand
TGCATATTGCGGTAGTTGTGAACGAGAGGGGCCCATGGTATGATTAATTACCTGAGAGGGGTAAAGGCTATAGTAAATGGAGCTTTTTTGAACTTAATCTAAAAATTGGGTTTTATAAATTGTTCCACGACCATGATATGGTACAAATATTTTTCATAAAGATATAATTAGATTTGGATTTTCTTAAGATTATATGTACCACAGGTTGATTATCTGGGCGAAGAGGGGTCTCCAAAGTTGTGTTTTGAGGTGGTACCTTCTGTTAGGGGTGAGGCCTTGAGTGTGGATGTGGAGCGGGTCTCTCAGCGTGATGGGTTCCCAGCTCATGACTTAGAGGCAAGACCTCCGTAACGGGGCTCTAGTTCATGACTTAGTGGAAAGACCTCCAAAATGGGCTTCCTAACGGGCGGGGTCCCCAATGTTGGATTTGGAACTTGACCCAGGTCATTGATTGGAGGTGGGACATCCAGGATTGTTGGTTTTGCTGCATTATTTCAGTTCTTCCCTCTTGCATTCATTATTTTATCATTTGTTTGTACCTTGCAGGATTAAGGGAGAAATCACACTTGGTCTTGTTTTCCTGTTTTTTGCCTATCGGTGGGATGGGGAACTAAGTAGGTTATGTTTGTTCCTTTTTAAATATATCCAGTGGTGGGATGGGTCACTACTTGGATCTTATCTGTTATTAGCTTCTTCGTTATTCTTATGCTTTTTTTCCTTAGTTACCCGTTCTATTGTCAGTTGAGACGAGCTGGATAACATGTATGTTTTCCGTGGACTCGTGGTTTGAGCTAGGGGTGCTAGTTTTGCCTCGGTGAAGCTGAGTATTTAGAATTGTGCTAGCTACTTTCATTTGGTTTCCTTATAGATATGTCCTGTTTTAGTGTTGTTTTACTTATTTTCTTCTGACCCATTTTACTTACTCGATGTATCTTACTCGTATTTGATTGAGCCCGGTCGGCCTATGATGCCTACTATGTACCCTGTGTTGTTTATGATCATGTTATGCTTCTGTACCATTTTTGTGGTATAGATACTAACACCGGTCATCGCAGGAGACAAGATTATTCTGAGTAGCGGTGCTAGTGGACTTCGGAGATCACAGTGAGCTCGCAGCATCCGGGCTGATCCTGTTCTCTAACTGTGTTGAGATTCTTCCTTATTTTGTTCAAGGCAGACTGGTCTTTGTATTACCTCCTATTGGAGTGGTTGTATATATTGCTTTTGGTTACTCTGATGTGGTTAGCTCCATCTTGTCACAATCACCAGTTTTGGGAGGTGTTGTGTTTATGTATTTGGTAGTATATCTCTGTCATCTCATTTTTATTTCTTATATTACTGTTGGTTAGTTGGCATCAGCCCATTTCTTGTCGCTCCGAGCCGATGGGTTGGCTGTACTATTGGTGGGACCAGGCACCATCATGATCTAAGTTTTGGTTCGTGACATCTCTACCCTTACATATCTTATAAATATCTCTAAACCTCTTAAATAGTAATATGCCTACAATAACCATAACTACTATATGGCACAGAGTACATAAATGGTATAACCAAGAAAAAATATATACACAAACTATCTTTGAAAATACAAAATAATACATTGTAATAACTAATGAAAACATATTAACCCTAAATGATGATAGCTCACGTGAAGTCTTTGAGTCAAAAATTTGCTCCACACAACTACAATATCACCGGCGACAACTCATGTTGGATGTGCATCAGAAGATATGTCATAGTGTAGCATAAGTACCAAACACAATGGGTACCCTGTAGGTAGCATAGGCTGACTAGGCACACATACGATACAAATACAGTAAAAGCAAGTTCTAAGCTACACAACAAAATATAAGTAGTAGGTAAGTAAATGACACAGAAATAACTAAATAAATGATGATAAAGAAAGGGATAACTAAGTACAATCTACTTAACTTAGTAACCAGTGGAATAATAGAATTGTAATGAAGTAAAAAAAATCTACAAACTCAATTTTGTAGTAAAAGCTTGAGAAATAAACATAAGTAGTACAATTAGCAGGCATAAGGTAGAATAAAAAAGCACAAATAATACAAAAAACTAACTGTACGCCAAACAAACAAAACTCAACCGTAACCAATAAGAATGGTGAGTAAACCCAACCGGCCCCCCGTGTAAACACGGAGGGTGCAAACAGTTTGAGAGATGCTATGAAATACAGTGGGGGTATTAATGTAACACTATGGAACTGCATGCTTCTTTTCCGACATTCATGCTCACAAAGGCAGACCCATTAGAGAGTATAATTTTATACCTCTCTATTATATACTCCTTCTCTAGGCCCGCACGCATGACCCAAATCAGTAGAACCCATGGAGGAATCGATGTCAGAATCCAAAATTGAGTTATGATGGCATATACATCCCCACAGTAAAAAAGCCTAAACCCTGGCCCAATGCGGTTAGCAAAAGGCCAGTACCAGGTATCAAAAGAAGAAAAAAAAGGAGATGAAAAGAAGGAGAAATAGAGAAAAATAATATATAAATATAACGAAAACCTCCAGAATCTTGTATCATGGCTGTAGAGTATTTATATACAAAATGGTAAAAATACAACCCATAACGGGGCAAAAACTACAACAACTGTCCTAAAATGAAACTAGGAAAATATTAACACCAAAAGGAGAACTAGTAAAAAAAAATGCCTACTGTTCACTGTATCTAAAGTAACTCCAATCAATCCCGCATAATCACGTCCACTCTGCTGGCTCATACCAGGATTTGCATCATAAAAAGATGCAGAAGTATAGCATAGTACCAAAAGCAATGGATACCAGTAGGCATCACAGGCCTACTATGAAAAATCAAGCATAAGAAAGGCAAAGTGCGATCATGAGAAAATAGGGCAATAACACACAAATAATAGGCAAAGTGAGAGTAATCATAGCAATAACTAACACGTACGGTGAATGGTAAACTATTAATGTGCAAACAGGACCTAAGTCGCATGCAAATCACGAACAACTAGACAAGTACCTGGAGCTCCAGAGCAACCACTACAAATGGAGAACCATAAAAGAGGAGCATAGGACAAATAACAGAATAAGTTTTATATGAAAGTAAGGCAAGAAAATAGCCAACATCCCATCCTCAAAAAAATAACACGTAACACCCTACCTGGCATCCTATACAACTAGTGGAACAAACAATAGCCTAATTAGTAAAAAAATCCTACTCGTATATCATACTACCAATAGGTACAACTAGTCATACAAGTAACCCAATATGACTCCCACCGTAAGCCCAAAGGGTATATACAAACACGAAATAATGCAATGCAAGAGGGTTTTAGAAAGTAAATCTCAATAGTAACCCCACCTTCTCCTCCTTCGACACGGTGGCATGCAAGGCAGGACCCATGGAGAACTCGAACTGTATACCACTACTCCCTTATATACCCCTCCCCTGGGATGTATATCATGCCCTAGGCATAGTGACCTAGGTAAAGAGGGCCTGTGGAGGGACTCAAACCCGCATGCAAAACCTCATAAAAATCCAACCAAGGTATAGTCATTAGGGCATAAATTCAAAAACTCGGGTTCAGCCATATAGGCATTCTAGAAAACACTATGAGAAAGTAGGAAAATAGCTCAATATTGCCCAGCAGTCGTGAAAACCTATATAGTAATAGATAAAAACTCCTCTATTGGTAGTATCAATAAAAACCACGTGGTTTTACAGTTTTTTAGCTAAAAACACCCAATTGAATGTCCATATCCTAATAACTATGCATGTTCATAAATTACTACAACAAAGTCTATATTTAATCTAAAGCCACCAGCTAAGTCCGGGGGATAGATGCTAAACTCAATCACTAGTTTAATCCCCTTCACCCCAACTACATTACAACTCAACACATATGGAAAGGGACACGTACCCCCAAGGGTATATAACAAGCAAAAAGGCCATCTAAATAGGTCGTTGGCCAAAGTAACACGTGTAATGGGGCTACAAACTAGTAACCCAGTCCCGAGCTGAAAATTTATCAAACATATGCATCACTTAACACCAAGTATAAAAAGAGTAAGTCACAGCCTACCTGGGCACCAGTGATATCCTAGAGAAATGCACTGAGATAGTTGAACATCACAAATAAGCTCGGATTGCACAAGGCTAGAAAAAATATAATCCACATGTCAAGACAAGTAAAATAAGACCCATGTTGCTATAGAAATATAGGGTCAAAAGCTAAACTAAAAATGGGTCCGTGGACTCCACAACTCAAAAAAAATTACCAACACGTAGAGCACAACTCATAGACCATGTGGTACAAAATCAGGCTCAATCTAATAGAATATAATGAGGAAACAAGCCCGAAAAGTTTATGTAATATGAAAAGTTTTACAACTAAGAGAAATCGATGAATTACCAGATAGAATGATCGTAGAACTACCAACTAAGTCACCACGGATCAAAACTATCAAAACAACCTTTAATTATATAGATTGTAAATGGTTCAGTTCCAAAATCATATATATATATGCGACTACACCATCTGGAAAAGCATAAGTACTAATATATATATGTGGAAAAGCATAAGTACTAATATATATATGACAAAGTAAGGTAAAGATGACAACATTGGCGATCAATATTCAATAAGTAACTAGGGAGTTTATTTAAAACATTTTGTGTAATAAACACCGATCATTATATGTTTCTATCCCTTTCACATCCAGTTGGCAGTCATTGTACATATATATGTAACATATAAGTGAAAGAAAAGAAATATCTTTGGATATTGCATAGGCTCGTAAATAAATACAAATTTTAAATGTATCATAATTTATAAAAAAATTATATCGAATAAAACCTACCTCTTATAATAATAAATTTCCAACATAATTTTGATACTCTATCTTCGATAAAATATTACTAACTTATAATTTTTTGTAAAATAAATAAATATGGAGCAATATTATTCAAAAAACTATTTTGTAATTTGTAAAAATATTTTAGGAAAACCCTACAATATATATATTTTATTTTATTAAAAAGAAAACATAATTATTATTTAAATAAGATGATTTAATCTTACGGTGTAATACACAATTGAAAGCATCAGGATTTGAACCAAGAGTCCCTCTAAACTAATGTTCGTGTTTTGGAGTTAATTAAACTTTTAAAATTTGATTCCGAGCATGTTTAAAAGAAATTTATTCTCAAAATACCCAATTGTAAAGTTAAAACTCCACAATAGGGTAATCGAGATAAGTACAAGAATTTCCAGGAATTTGAACTACTGGTCTCAGCAAGTCAAAAATGACTTAGGGAAGCTACTAGAACACTCTAAACATAGAGAAATTAGGGAAACAAGAAAATGACCCCTAGGGTCATTACACTTGAATTGCGTGCCAATGTCATGCATCATCCAATCTTAAATTAGGATTAGATCCAGTGCAATATATAAATATAATACTTGGGCCCAACCTAGAGATAAATCTCAAGAATGAACCCAAATCAAGTGCTTGGACTCAACCAAGGCTAAATAATGTGGTAATATCATTGTCAAGTTCCTAATCCCATATCAGGTCTAAATCATGTAAGAAATGCTAATATCCGGTGCCCGGGACTAAATCCAACTATAACGTCTTATATGAAGTTGTAATGACCCTCGTGGTCATTTCTTTGATTTTTTATTCTTTGTGTTAAAAGCCTTCTAGCAGCTTCCCCAAGTCATTTATGACTTGATCGGGATTGATAGTTTGGCTCCCTAGCAGTTCTGTTGCCTATTATCTCAATTTCCCTCTTTTAACATTTTAACTTTGGAATGGTGGAACTCGGAAGTGAAATCCTTGAAAATGATCTCTTAATTAAATTGCGATAGTAATTTTAGCTCCAAAATTTAGACTTTGTTCTAGTTGGACCACTGGTTTGGGTTCCAGGTTTTTCTGTTGTGTTTTGAGATGCTTTGTGAAAATTCAGTTCAACCAAAGTTGTGTTTTTGGCTTAAGTAAGCTTTCGGTGATATGACATTTGATTGAAATTTTGATGCTTCCATCAGCTTTAAAATGTCAAATTTGGGTTGTTAAGGTTATTGGATTGTTTTCCGAGGTGTCCGAACTCATTTTTGAGGTTCTTATCATTTTAAGTTTCTTTGGTTCATTTTGGTCCCCAACCTCTTTTTGTTTAAACAACCTCAGGTTTCCATTTTATCAATTCCGTTGAGTTTGGAATATCATTTAAATACAGTTTACTTATTTAGTAGGTCAAAATTAGTTTCGGATCCCATTTCGGTCCCCTTATTGAAGTTTGGTTTTTGGAAGAAAACACAACACTTTGCTGTCAAAAGTTGCAGGCCAGCTCTTCGGCCACATCGTGTGGCCGAAGCGCAATCACGTAGCTCAAGAATTTGGGGGTCACGATCACGTGGCTTAGGAAATATGAGGTGGCATGTTTGCGGGGTATCGTGCCCAACCTATATAAGGTTGTTTCCAGGCCTTTCTGTTTCATTTTCACTTGTTTTTGCTTCACTCCAAATCATATCTCTTGATCCAATTGTGGTGCATTCAAGAGGCATTGTTGGGGAATTGTTGGCATAGCTTTGGGAAGTCTTTTGTGATAATTTTCCCCATTTTATTGAGGGCAGTTTTGCAATATATTTCACATTTAATTTCTTGAAGTATTCTTTCATTCACATAAAATTTTGATTGCCAATTGGTGGCCCATTTTGGGTCTTTTTTAGCTCAAATTCGAACCATGTGTTTACCGAGTTGAGGCCTACTTCTTGGTATTTTTATTTTTGTTCTTTAGGCTACGGATTCCATGGGCCTATTTTAGTACCTATTTTCGACTCGAGTTATATTTTGAAATATGAGTCTTATTCTTCTTGTCTTGACTCATAGATTTTGTTTTTGCTAGTTTCAAGCTTGTACCGGTAGTTTCAAAGAGGTTTAGGTCTTCTTAGTGCATCTCAAGCATTTTTTACGGCGACCAGGTAGGCTAGGCTTACTCTATTCTTTAGACTAGGGCAATTATTGTCTTTATACCGTGATTGGTCAGTTGTTGGGTTGGAATTGGTAGGATGGATCCCTTCCTTCCCCACGTAGGGATACAGTTTTCCCTGAACTGACACAGTCCTATTTTGTCTTGTGCGAGCAACCTTTGGACCCTAGAAATAAGGGTGAGGAATTGTGAATACCTTGTGGGAGGTATGTGATTGTATAGTGGCTTATCAATGATCCTAGTTGTGTGGAGGATACAATTGTATTGTTGTTGTGCTGTGTGCATATATTTTGAGCTCTGGACTTCTATGAGGATAGTTACGGGTGCAACCCCGGGAATTTCTAAGAAACGGATATTTGGTTAACTAAAATGGGATGTTTCACCGATGTAAACTTGGAAGAGATTTTCATATATATATATATATATATATATATATGTATGTGTGTGTGTATACACTTCTACGACCACGTGGTGGTATGAAGCTATTTTTATGTATAAGCCAGTTATGGTTTTTGACTAATGTGGATCATTGGCTTGGTAGTTGAGGGCACAATTTCGGTATGGAATTTATAGGAACGACATTAGTCGCAAACCAATCTTTAGATATTGTGGCACGGTATCGGGTACATCCCCAACTGGAAGGATTTGGAGGCATAGTATCCTGAAATTGAGTACTAATTCCTTGTATATTTTCCTTACCCCCTTGCATTCGTTTCTACTAAGCTTGGTTATACCCCTTTGGGCTTATGGGGGAAGTCACAGTTGGTTCTTGATTATCTTTATTGTGCTATTGATTGGATGGGGTTTAAGTAGGTTTTGTGTGTTTCCTTTATTGTTTGTATGCAGTGGTTGGATGGGGTCTATTTGGGTTTTACCTTCTAGTTTTCTTACTTTTATAGCCCTGTATTTGTCTTTTTCCTTAGTATCTATCATAATTGCATTATGTGCTGTGGAGCTGGAGATCGGTTATGTTTTTTGTCGTTCGATATCCTTGTCTATGAGGTGGTCACCATAATGTGAGGTTAAAGTAAATGGGCTTTCTCGCTTTAGGAGTGTTTCCTTTTCTATCATTTACTTAGTCATCTTGAACTTTCCTCCTACTAGTTGTAGTAACTGATAGCCTTTTCCTATTTACTGCTTTCTTACCTGTATTAAATTGTTTATTCTTTCTCTTCCTATTACTTTATATATACTTTATTTCTGCCAACCGACCTATGATTCCTAATGGGTATATGTGTTTGGTGCTCATGTTTCACTTCTACACTCTTTTAATGGTGCAGATACCAGTATGGGTCACTAGAGAAGGCGCGATCATGCTGATTAGCTTGTTGGTACCTCAGAGATTACGATGATCTCCTGACGTCCGGGTTAATCCTGATCTTCACCTGTTGCTTCTTGCCTTGTTTTGTACATGGTAGGTCTTGTAGCTAGTTATTCTTTGTATAAGAGGTGTAGATTTTGTACATTTCTTTTGGATACTCTGATGTAGTAGCTCCATTTTCTACTGGCAATAGTTTTTTGGGAGGTTGTATATATATATATATATATATATATATATGTGTGTGTGTGTGTGTGTGTGTGTGTGTGTGTGTGAATGCTTCTATTCTCTCTTATTATTGTACTTCACTTATTGGTTCTTCTAATAGTAGATGCGCCCCATTTCTTGTCCCTTTGGGACCTGCGATAGGCTAGCTTACTAACCTAGACGTCATCATGACCCAATTTTAGGATGTGATATAGTTGTATCAGAGCTTAGGTTTGTCGGATTCCTTTGTATTAGAGAAAGTACCTCGTAGATTCCTGCAAATTGATACGTAGACATCTATATCAAATTTGTGGTAGGCTATACTATACCATAGGAATTACTTTAATCTCTTGATTATCTTTGTGCGTTGACAATCGTATAAGATTTTGGAAAAACTTACTTGGCTTCACTGTTTTGTAGAAGGTACATACTCGTGCTACCTTAGCAGATAGAGATCCTCCCCCACAAGCTCAGGAGACCACATCCAAGGGTTGAGAGGGAGTAGCAGTGGATGCACATCTAGTTGGCACTCCTCTAGTATCATCCTAGTCGGTTATAATTACATTAGACCCACCGCCTCTACCACAGACTGTCTATTTGACTCTTAAGAAGTATGCATAGCCACCATATGCATTTATTCGAGATATGTTGGAGAAAATTTTCACGACCCAAAACTCAGATCATGATGGCATATGTTATCTCACTAGTAGTCCAGACATCCCCTCAACCCAGAGCGATAAGCCATGGGAAAATACCAGATAAGCAATTGAAACATAATCAATAAAGGTAAGATGAAAAAGATATACAATAAAATACTTATATACATCACCTCCCATAGCTAGTAGTTGTGACAAAATGGAGCTAACTATATCATAGTAACCAAAAGGAATATATACAACCTCTCCAGCGAGAGGTAAATACAAAAGACCAGTCTTTCCTGAACAGGATAAGGAAGAATCCCAACACAGTGGAAGAACAGGCTCAACCGGAAAGCCAAAATCTCACTGTTATCTTTGAAGTCCACTAGCACCTCTACTCATCATGATCCCATCTCCTACGATAACCTGCGCTAGTATCTGCACCAAGAAAATTGTACAAAAGTGTAGCATGAGTACCAACAGCACAGGGTACCCACTAGGCATATTGGCCGATCAGGCTCAATCAAATACAACCATTAATAAGCCTTCGAGAATGTAAAACAACATCATTTCATCCCTCAAAAATACCAACATATGCTAGGATCGTAAGAAATCTTTGAGATACTACAAGACCTTAAAGAAAGGGTTATAAGTTCCAACTCTGAACTTGGTTTAATGTGCAGTTTATTGGGTTGGAAAGTACATTGTGAGGGCTTCACAAATATGCAACCCAAACATCATTTATCTTTAGGAGATATATAACCATTTAGGCTCACATTAAGACTCAAGGTGTAGGTTAAGCCATATTCAGTAATGATTTGAACTCTATGTAACTTTTTAAGGTGTTACACTTCTCATGACCTCGAGTCACATCTAACATCAATTATATAATTTATTAATGATTTTATTACCAAGTACCAAGTGAGAATTCATAGGTCTTGGACTTAAGTACGAACATAGAACAATTCAAATTCTCGCTTAAATTGGTCGTAGTTGTGGTAGTTATTGATACTGGTGGTGGAGGTAATGAAGGCAACAATTGCGGTAGTAGTAATGCATATACTTATAATGATGGAGGTGGTAGGTACGGACTAGCTATGTTAGTGATTAATAGCGGTGGTGGGTGCAGTGATAGTTATAATGGTAGATATGGTTGGTGGTGGTGGTGGTGGTTAATGGTTAACAACGGTAACGACTATTGACATGGTGATGATGGTTGTGATGGAAGAGGTGGTTAGTTGTGGCGGCTGGTGATTGTGGATAGAGTGGTAGTAAATATTATCCATACAAAAAAACTTATTTTTTAAAAAAAGAGAAATGATCGTAGAGTTATCATTGAACAACAAAAACTATGTGTAGGGTGTTTTAGTAGGAATTGGTGAATGCCTATCTTGAATATATTTTTTACTACAAAGATAGTTTGAATATTGTTTCTATATTGATTTGTTTTGACTTTGAAATCCCTCTATTGATGAATTAATGACTAAAAATGATTTCTGCTAAAAATATCATGATTATTGTTAATTCTATTTAAGACTGTATAGGCAGATAAAGAACCTTAAATTGGTTTCCCTCTATAACCTTTGATCGGACAAGGGACCTTAGATTGATTTTCTCTTTACATAAGGTCTTTGGTCGGATAAAAGATCCCAAATCAGCTTTCCTTCATGAACTTCAGGTAGACAAAGGACCTTATGATATTTTATCCATCATTTACTGTTGGCATGTGCCCTTCGTGTGGACTAGGAACCTTAAAGAGGATTTTTGCTTTATTTCTGTTAAAAGGTTTATCTTTTTCTGGTTTGATAATAACCTACTTACTTGATTGTGATTTTAATTGATAAGATTTAACGCTGCTGAACATAATGAACAAAAACTGACCATTTATTTATTCTAATTTTGATTTTTAATTGATCTATTGATATTGTTTCATTATCGTTATTATCATTATTTTATATGTTAACTCTTTCTACATGGCATTAACTGAATACTAGTACCGAGACATACCATTATTGCTTTTGATGATATGTTGGATATAAAAAAGAGAAGCTATATGAAGATCACGTGGACTAGGAGTACTTATCTCTTTCTGATTGTTAGTGAATCCACATCCTTGTCTGCGGGATCCATTAAGTCACTATTGCTTTCTAGGAGATTTTGGGATGTGCCCTAAATTAATTGCAATCTTTTCACAAAAACTCCAAAATAGAGGCTTGTATAATGAGTACTTGTTATAGTAATTTCTTGACTATTGGGCATGTTATGCTTAATTGTCATATATATTTATTATTTTAATTTATGTAAGTTGATTAATTTATTTAACTATTGCTTGAGTTAATTATGCATAATGGTCTAACAAATAATAATAGGGGTATTAATGCGATATTCTATTTCTATAAGACATTCTTGTTGCTTTTGATGCCTATATGTCAAGTTCGGATTGGGACGTGACATACAAGGCCATACTTCTAATCAAAATATCCAAAATTAGATGCGAACTTTTTTCTTCAGTCATGTATAATTGAAGTTGTTCCTGAATAAGATAAATTTGCAAATTTGTTTTAACTTGGAATGTCAATTAAATGCCGATCCCAAAAGCGATATGGGCACTTCACTTGGCAGTGATTCAGAACACCCGAGCAATACTTTTTGTACAATTTCCATGAATGGATAAATTACATGGCATGGCAAACTTAAGCCCATAATTACAATCCTTAGCACATGTTTTAAAAACTTACATCTCATAGCAACACTAAAAATATTTTCAAATAGACCCATCATTTGTTGACTTTTTCTTGGTTTTCTTCTTTCCTTTTTCACTGATCTTTTTATTTTTCATTGCTTTTTTTTTATTATTATATAAAGTGTATAAAAAAATTACTATTCTTCTTTTTGCTTTTATATTTTTTTTATTGCTTTTTTTAAACAATCAAATATAAAAAAGAGTAATTTATATTTGATATCAAATATAACAATATATTTTATACAACAATCATATATTTTTCATACGCGTTTTATACATATAAATATAATATACAAATTATACAATTTACTTATATATACAAATAAACGTTTTTATTTGCAATAAGCTTCAGTTGCATATGAAAAAAAGACAAAAAAATATGCATATATAAATCTTACTTACAAATATACGATTTGTATTTGTATGGATTAAAATCTTAAAGATACATATACATTTTAAAAAATCATAGATGAATAGTGTAGATGTATATTATGTATCTGTTGTATTTGCACAGTTTATTTGAATAGTGCGCGTGACTTGAAGATGAATAACCATATATACCACTTAAATTTTGGTAACCTCCAATTGTATATAATGGTTGAATATACAACTGAAGTTTTGTCAACTTCTAGTTGTATATAATAGCTTAATATACAACTAAAATTTTATATAACGATTGGAATTATTGCTATAATTTGTATATATCAAATATTTGCTATGAAAATATAATTCCGAGCTTAAAATTCGCTATTTATAAAATGGAAAAAGTTCAGAAATATCAAACATTTAGGGCTTTATTACAAGAAAATATCCAAAGTTTCAAAACTATGAAAAATGGCAAAGTTCTGTCATGCTACAACCTTCCAGTTGTATATGAATTGTTAGTTACATTTTAAAATATATATGTATTTTTTAAAATATATATAACTGTATATTTGTAATTAAGATTATATATGCATATTTTTCAGTATTTTTTCTTACATACAACTAAAACTTAATGCCAATAGAGATCATTTATTTGTATATATAAAAGTAATATTTGTAACATACATATTTTAGTCGTATATGTATGTCGAGATAGCTAACATATCTGTTATGTACAAGTTCAGAATATATAACTGCAGTATATACAAATTAAAATGCACATATTTCCCTACTATATTCAATATACAAATATAATATATAAGTTCTTTAAAAGCTTCAACTTAGTTGTATTTCAAGTATTTTATTATCATATACAACTGAAGACTAAATAGTACAAAAAACCAAACCCAGACTTGTATATATAAAAATAAAGATCAAATACTATATACAACTTAATATATATATATATATATATATATATGTACAGACATATTATAATTGTTTTTTATCTTAGTTGTATTTCAAGTCATTATTATCATATACAGCTGAAGACAACTGCAATAGTCCCTCGACAACTTATATACAACCCTCCGACCATTTATATACAACAACACTTCGACCACTTATTTACAACCCTCCGACCATTTATATACAACAACACTTCGACCACTTATATACAACCCTCCGACCATTTATATATAACCATCTGCACTATATGCAATTGTAAATTGTCAAAATTTTAGTTATATATTTTGCAATTATCAATTGTATTTCAAATACCTTCATTTATGATTTTTTATACAACCCTCCAACCAATTACTACCAGAATCTGTTCGAAAAAAGAGTAAATATTGCAATCACCAGCTAAAAAATTTTAATTTTCTTTTTTTGCTTGAAATCTTTTAGATTTGTCGGAAAAATATGAGACTGAAATTCATATTTTTTGGGAAAAGAAATGAGATTTAAATCCATATTTTCTGAAATTCATATTTTTTTTGCTTGAAATTCAACTCATGGAAGAAGATGAAATCTGAAATTCATATTTATAGACAAGGTCAAAAAAATAGAGATCTGAAATCTATATTTTCTGAAAATCATATTTTTTTTTTTTGCTTGAAATCCAACCCATGGTAAAGATGAGATCTTAAATTGAAAAAAAAAAAGCGTCAATAAAGAGAAAGGAAAAGAAGAAGAAAAAGACGAAAGAAGATCTTTTGGGATGAAGATGGAAACCTAATCTGTATACAAGTTTTGTTAGTGGTTGAAGAAGATAAGATCTAAAATTGAAAAAAGAAAAAAAAAGCATGAATAGAGAAAAAGGAAAAGAAGAAGGAAGATTTTTTGCGATGAAGATGAAAACGTAATCATAAAAATAAATCAAAATCAAAATATAACTTATTTTATGAAAATTATTTCAAACTTTTGCTATTTTAATTATTTTTTATAAAATATATTTTATTATATATAATTTAAGCCTTTTATTTGCAATTTTTTCCTTGTAAAATTTTGCGTTTAAACATATGGGCCACAAATCGCCCAGAAACACCGTAGCTGAAACCCATGAACCGATATCCACTCCGAAACTGAAAACAGTCAAAATAAATTCTATCCGAAATCCTATTCGGGTCCTCAATTCTTGTTTTTGTCCTCTTGGAAAACAAGATCTATACCAGTCTGTTATTATGGTGTGTTTGATATATCCTTCCACCCCAAAGTCCCTTTTTTCATCCACCCTACACTAAAACCTATAAAGATCTCCCTTTCAATATTCCCAGTATTCTCTTGCTACCAATAAGTCTTTTCTTTTTTTGTTTTCTAAAGAGGGCTTTTGAAAGCAAAAGTAAAAGAATGGGAAAAAATCAAGCTTACAAAGCTATGCAGCGAGCCAGGCTAGGTTCTAGCTCAGCCGGACCTGATGAAGTTGATGATGGAATGGTTCGTCCATTTTCACACTATTTATTTGAGTTAAAATTCATTCTGCTTTTTGTTTTTGAAAATTTGTTTTAAACTTTTTTTTGGTTGTAATATAGGAAAATGTACGTGTTCTGTTTTAGTTTGTTAATAGTTTTTGTTTCATTTAATAATATTAGTTCTGTTTTTGCTTATGGTTATTGCTTTAGATTTTATTTTATCTTTTTGTTCCAAAGTGTACTGGGTAGTTTATTCTGTAAAATTATCTGCTACAAGTTGGTTGGTGTGGCAGAAAATGTTCTCCGTAGGGCATGATTTTGGTGAAAAATCATTTTCATTTCCAGTGTTTGGTTGGTTTAGAAGTTGGTGACATATGTTGAGCATACGATGTGTAGGATAGTCTTTTGAAGGTATTTTTTGATATGAAGGTTGACAACAATGTTTAGTGTTGGTTGGAGTAAGAGTATATATTTTAATAACCGTGTTGTCCGGGCAGCTTTCTAATTCCACGTGTACCTGCCACCTCCCACCACCAATATGTATCAGATAACTCTGTCCACCAAGCTTAGAATAATGATGTGGAGAAAGAGTTGGAATATTTGTAAATGAAATTACTTCTGCCAATAAGTGCAGATAACATTTTCTTCATTTTGGTTAAAAAATTCAAATAATTTTCTTTGGAGAGAGCAGCTTCCCCAGTTTAAGATAACCAAATACTGAAAATGTGAGGAAACAACCATATGGAACTAACTCTATGTTAAAAAAGTAAGTGGAGGTTTTTGATCAAGCTTCATGATGGTAAAAGACAAGAAAAACAAGTAGTCATTTCATTGACTTTTTAGGACAATTAAAGTCTAATTAATTTGGAGTAGTGTTAACTCTAATCTCTTAGTTTGTGTCTCTGTATTTATGTTTTTCTTCAACTTTTTTCTTAGAGTTGATATAATTGAGCTAACTTTTTCTATTTAGTATATTGGAGTAGTCAAGAATTTTCATTTTCCTTGTTTCTTCTGCATCGTCTGATGAGGACTGTCGCAGGTGGATGGTTCTTTTCATACACCAGAGTGGCATGCTGCTCGTTTGGCAAGCCTGAAAACTTCTCATACAGTTACATGGGAAGAGTTCAAAAAGAAACAGAAGGTAACATGCTCAACCACCTTGATGGTCATAGGAGGGTGTACGTAATCTTGGTTTTGCCTTACTTGGACTACATGACTTCATTCTTGATCAATTTTGGTGCTTTCTGAAACTTAAGAAAATGGTGGTCGAGGTAGTTGTTAATCGAATTACAGTTATATAAGAGAACATGGTTGAATTTATTTCATAAACATCAGTGTGATTGGTTTATCTGATGGTGGAGATATGTGAAGGTAGAATGAAACACTTAAGAAGTGAACCTTGAAGAATGATATGAAAAGCTGAACCAAGTATGCTTGGTTATGGTATGTTAATGCTTGATATTTTCACAAACACCACTAGCCATGTATTAAGAGGAACGATTCCAAGATGCCGAGTGTGTTTAGATGGTCTTGCTTTAGTCACTAGGTGGTTTAGTACAACTAGCAAGTAATTGCATAAACTTTTTCTGCTAGGATTTGAACTTCAGTCTCCAGGGTTTGCACTACATTGACCACCTTGCTTTAGTCACTAGGTGGTTTAATACAACTAGCAAGTAATTGCATAAACTTTTTCTGCTAGGATTTGAACTTCGGTCCCCAGGGTTTGCACTCACTACATTGACCATTAGACGACACCCTTGGATGCTTTGTTTTTTAGAGCTGTTACTAGCAACCTGGTTGTTGGACAAGTTCTGCAGTTCACAAGTGACTTTTTTCTCCAAATACTGCATTTCCGAAGCTTCCTTTTCTTTATTCAGAGTTGAGGTATACTATTTTTGGACTATCAATTAAAATTGCCTCTTGTGTGGATCCACTTAGATCATACAATTGCTTGTTGATATTGTTTCCTGATATTGAAGCTTTTTTATTTCCCGCTTTGTCTTACTTTGTAGATGCATAATACTAATGATACTCTTTTAGGAAGAAGAAATGAGAAAAGGAGAGCTAGAAGCAGACAAAGATAAAATGATGAGGGAATACAGGGCTCAGCTAGATGCTGAAAGGGCCAGCAAGCTCTCTCAGGGAAGGAATCATTCCAGCAGTAAACACAATCGAAAAAAGGGTAAAATCTTCTGAAATTGCTGAACTGAGTCAATTCTTCTTCTTTTTATTTCAGTAAATTTTTGGGGTTTCCCCTTTTTATTATTATTCAAAATAATCCGTACACAAATAATCAATTCTTCTAGTTATTTTATTTCCTTAATGTGTGTCAAATTTCTAGTTGACTTAAATTACTTCTTTCTTAATGGTGAAATGCATTCTTGCAGATAAGAAGGACAAGGATATTAAGAAACATAGAAGCAAAAAGAGAAAGGTGAAGATTTTGTTCAATATAGACTCTCTTTTCTTTGCTCGTGAGAATGAAAAAGTTTTACGACAATGTTTGTTGTAGAATGCATGGTTGTCTTTTTATACCTTGAAAGAAGCATCAATGCTTAAAGAGTTTGAACTCCATTGGTTTTGTTATCCTAAACTGGCTAGTTTGTAGCTAACCTTAATCGTCTTGCTTAATATTATTTAATTTCCATGCGTAAATAATGAAACCAATTGCTATTTTTGGGATCAGAACTTATTCTGTAATTTATTCTAATAGAAAAATAGTTTATGTAACTGAAAACGGTGAGACCCCTACTAAAAAAGTGCAAAACCCACTTGTATCTTCAGTAAGATGTTGTTTTACCCATTTTTGGTCGATTAGGGGTTTCACTGGTGTTTCTTGTTAGATTTGAAGTCTCTAATAAAGGGTTTGTGGGTGAGGGTGTTGATGCTTGAGGTCTTTTACTTCCATGTTATGGCCAGGTTTCCTGCCAGTCTTGAGCTTTGTAGCAGCACCCTTTCATTTTCACTAAGCCCTTTAACTTAAGTATTCCGTAGCCGAAGAAGACCAAATTAGTTTCAGGTGAGATAGGATTTGCCTTTTCTTTCCTCATTACTTTCACTTGTTGCAGAATGAATCCTTGAGGAGACTTATTGATGAGATTTAAGTGTCTTTGGTATGAAAGAAAATATTTTTTAATTTTCTGATGTTTGGTTGGCTTAATTGTTTTGGAAAATATTTTTCAAATTAAGTTATTTTCCTCAAATTTAAGGAAAATGACTTACCCTCAAAAAGTAAGAAAATATTTTTCAAAATTCTCTTTTGACCTCACACCTCAACTTTTCACCTCAAATAAAATTACTTTTTTATATTTTCAAAAGTTTCTTGAAATTTTCTTTTTTTTTCCACCCATACCCCCTCC
>JBDJHY010000014.1:7772781-7784919 GCA_039654485.1 Withania somnifera | reverse complement strand
GCGGAATCTCCCAAACTAAGAACCCATCCCCTCCCCCCCCCCCCCGATCCTCCCAAAAAAGGGAATTTTAGTAAATAACCAAATATGATACTTGGGCTAAGGGAGAGCAAGAAAGAAAATCAAATAATTATTTTTAACCAACGCCCAGAAGCTCGTAGCACAATCCCTATTTCTTTGAAAGCTCACCTAATCTGAGAGTTCGATATAATTCAACAGAATTTAAGAAATGATCAAATTAGAAAATCATTTCTATTTTGATGAAGGGCTAAATAGCGAGAGTGATTCTCTAAGATGGTCTGGATTTCCAATGCCTCGGGTGGATTTACCCGGTATGAGATATCACATTGTTCGAGAAATCAAAATTCTTCATCTCCAAGTGGTAAGCCATAAGCTTCCATACCTCCTCAATTGTGATCAGCTAAGATGAAATAAGCGCTAATATGCCCAATGTTCCTCCTGCAATATGATAAGAGGGGCAAATCAGGCGTCGCTATCTTGTTTTTTATTATTATATTTTACCCAACGTACGAAGTGACTCAACCAACGGGAGAGGAGTGGAATACTTGTAGCAAGTAATAAGAAGGGGTAGTTGAAAGCAGAACTGAGACTGGATATAACTGAAAGAAAGGGGATATAGGTACAATTCGTGGTGAAATTTCAACAAGTATTCCATCAATCAAGGACAAAGCAAAGAAAGTGAGGAGAAAAATCAAAGAATTATATCTTCTTGTATAAAATTTAATAAGCATTATAACCCCACACATATTCTTGAAATAAAAGTTATTGTTTATCACTTTTTTTATTATTACCAGAATCAAAAACTTAATCGCGTACAAGGTGCTCCGACGGTAGCTGTAGATGTCAAATGGGAGCTGCTTAGTATGGGGTAGCTGCACACGGGTGGTGGAAAAAGACAGATTGGCGCAGACAGATTGGCGCATAGATGGTGACGATCAGTGGTGAAATTCGTTGGGGAGGCAGTTTTGAGTGGTACTTGGTAAATATATAAAAAGAAATGGAACCCACAAATAACGAAGTAAAGCATGTGAATATCACCCACGCTACTGCAATTCAGGAAAGGCGTTCAAATGGAAAAAATGGGAGCTGAGAGACCGACACGTATAGAAGTGTCAATTGAAGTTGTTTGCATAGAGTATAAAATAAAATGGAACAAAAGCAAAGCATGAAATTGATCCGACTGTTGGCAAAGAAATAAGAATGTCAATGACAACAGAATTACAGACATGTCCAACAGAACTTCATTTTCAGTAAAAATAAAACAGAAACGATACAAGTGATCCACTTCATAAGATACATCAAACAACTCTTCATACATAAATCAGCTTCATAACTAAGTTTGTGTATAACAAACTCATCTGTGTTCCCGGATGAAATGCACATGTATATACATGGAGGAATAAATTGTTAGTTCCACATAAAATGTAGATCAGACCAACACTAATCTACCAGCGATAATTCACATATGCTGGTATTCAGGATTAAATGCAATGGACTCACTGTAAATCAGCTCCTTCATCTGTTCCTCCGTGAGGGCATGCTGTTCAAAGTCGAAGCTAAAAGGAGTCGTGCAAATGGGCTCGTCACTAATATCATGGAGTGATGTTAGGTAGGGATGTGCAAGTGCGTCTTCAACTGAAAAGAATGAATTACAGAAAAGGGATCGGTATTTAGACCAATTAGTTATATGTATTCAAGAGAAGCTGTAGGATGCAGAAAGGCCATCTAATTGCTGCAGGGTAGCATTTTATAAGCATGGAAACAAAAGATTACTATTGACCAACGAACAGAGCTAAACACTGAATACTAGCAAAATATATTATTCAAACTCCTGCACATTATAAGCAATACCGGTATATAAACTACAATTTCAATTCATAAAGGCTGAAAAATCAACCCAGTATCTAGTATCCACTAAAGAAGTAGTGTAGTACTTTTTTCCTAAGAAGCTCTAGCTAGCATTTACACCCACATATAGCCCAAAACTATGTTACTGAGACTCTTCAATAATGTCGAGAAGTGCTTGTCAATTCCAAGATAGTGCATTTTTAGAGGATCCAACACAAATGCGGCAACAACTTTGGAGAGTCCGAGCAACATTTTCCCAAAATGAAAAAGTATAATAACATCTTTCCCTTTCTTTTACTGGTAGTATTTTTCTATCCTCTCTTCGTTTGTGGCAATTCCCACTCCATCTTTATCAGGATATTTATCAACGCTTAATTATATGAAGTCTATTAAGATCACCCAACACATTCTCGCACTTAATATAACAGAATGGAAGTGCAGATGTAGTCTAGTAGGTGCAACAACAGGATGTATCTTGGTGAGACTCTAGCATTTGCCACATGATTTCAGTACGAGATTAAACTATGCTAATCAAAGGTAGCTTGTGTAACTTGCAATGCTGTGCATTGAACCTTTGGCTTTTAAAAGGTTGTTGCTTCCTAATTAAATCATTTGAAATTTTATTTATTAGGCACAACTCTCTGGGCGATCTCTACAAGTTTAGAAGCTCAGTTTCTTCATTCTTCTCTCCAACAGAACAAATTTTCTTAGCTGATTATTAACACATCATCATGTTCACAAATTTCTGTTAAATAGCAACAAAAAAGAAGCAATTAGTTGTAAATCATTTGGAACGGGGTCGTAAGTAATCCTTCGATACTTTCATTAGGGTGGAGCTTTAAGGTCTGAAATGCAGGTTCCAGTTCCACGCTTTAGATTTTTTCTTTTATTTAGCTGCACAGGTCCAACGGAACACAAATAATCACTATATGTGCTATCACAGTTCTTTAGTTTCCTTTTAAGTGAATAGCAGGGCTGTCACCCTTTTTGCATCCAAATTCTTAATGATAATAAATGGGCGGACATACTGAACAACAAAAAAACAACACTTAAAGTTCCGATTTAAGCAAGTGATGAAAATCTTGCCATTGTCAAAGCTTGACGAACTATTTTTTTTTTTTTTAATATAGTGATAAAAAACACACACCTGAACTATCACATTTTCCCGAGTTGCACACTCCAACTATTAGGTGTTCCCTTGTTCCCTGTTCCCTTTACCTACCTAAGCTATTACTATCTGCTGATTGGATTGGTTCAAGAGCTCGTATGCTTTAAAAACAAAAAAAACCTACCTTCTTCTTTCAATCATAGTATGTCAGCTCCATTCTGAATACCTTTGAATTCTTCCCACTTTTTGTGAAATTCTGCCAATTTAGACAGTTCCCAATCATTTAAGTTTATCCGAGCCGGATGTTCCATCCATGGTTAGTCCATGCTTCTCCTATTGTTTTCTGTTGATGTAAGGCCAGGACATGAATGTCAGAGAAAAATGTTCTTATAGATCTCCACAAACTAACTCCATGTGCTGAGTGCACTTCCTTAGACATCCACTTGTTAATGTCACCATACTTAGCTTTGATCACACATTCCCAGTAAGTTTGAGGTTCTTGGAAGTACCTCCATAGCCATTTTAGCTTAACAAGCCTTGCTTTGCAGCTTAAGACTCCTGCTTATCCCACCATGCCTTTTCCCAAGTAGGATATCCCACTTGACTAAATGGATAGCCTTTTTATCTTTGTTGCCTTTCCATAACAAGTTTCTCCAAGCCTGCACTGGATGACCCCAGCTAGGATGGAAAAAAGAGACATCATAAATTTATAAGAGTAATCCTACCCCAAGATACAAATACAGAGATTTTTACCTAGTCCGTTTCTTTTAACATTTTTCAATTATTGAATTCCATATCTCATTTGATCTGGATTTTGCACCTAGGGCATACAAAGAAACCCCTATCTCTCCAACCAGAATCAGAGTCAGTTCTTCTATATCAGGGGCTACTTTGATAGGATACATGTGGCTCTTTTTCCAGTTTATATGCAGACCAGACATTCCTTCAAATACCAAAATGGTTCTTAAGAATCTCAGTTGATTCTCTTCAGCATCACAAAAACTAAGGTGTCATCTGCATACTAGAAGTGTGTAATATTAGAGTCACTAGCCACTTGAAAGCCTTTAATTCATTCATTGGTTCTTGCTATCTTGATCATGTTGTTTAGACATGTCATGGCTAATATGAAAAGGAGATAATGGATCTCCCTTTCTTAAACCTCTCTGAGCTGGGAAAAATCCCTCAAGGGATCCATTAATGAGAACAGAAAATTTGACAGTTGAAATGCAGTCTCTCATTCTTTCAATTCATTCCTCTCCAAAACCCATAAAAGCTAGAACCTTCAACCAACAGTCCCACTTGACATGATCTTAGGCCTTTTCCATCTCTAATTTACACAGAATCCATGGCTTCTTCTGTTTGAGTCTAGAATCAACAGCTTTATTGGTAATTAAGATAGCATGTATGACCTGTCTTCCTTCGTTAAAAACCATCTTTCGAGAGTCCACTAACTTGTCTATCACCCTTTTTCATCCTTTTGGTCAGTACTTCGGAAAGTAATTTATATATGTTTGTGTATCAAACTAATAGGCCTAAAATGTCTCAGCTCCTTAGCACCTATCTTCTTAGGACATTTTAATATTTCTCAAAAATTACATGAGTGAAAATTCTGGAAAGTATTCATGATGTCCTACTTCAGTAACTCCAGGATTTGATAAGAAAAACTAATTGTGCAGCCATCTGGACTCGGGGCTTTATCTATGGCAGACAAGCAAAACTCTGGTAAAATTTATTAATCTCTAAGATTCTTCCTGGTTCCTCCACTGTTTCATCTTGGATCATTAATTGGTCAATGTTATTGCATCTCTTTTGAGCACTGGCCACTTTATGAAAAGCGTTTTGTCTCTATCACCTTCCTTGAGCCAAAGGGCTCCGAATATCTATCTCCAAGAAATTTCTTTAATTTTTTTTATATTTTTTTTATAACCGCAGTGTCCTTGGCCAGCTTTTGCGCACCTCGGCTAAATCCATGGGATACCTTGATACTAATCGGGTTAGGGGTCTAACTCGATTCAATATCACCGCGGAATTGAAGATAGAAGGTTATATGGAATTCCACAAAATCAACTCGGATAATAGATAAACAAAGGACTGGGTACCTTTGCTAACGATTCTACCTATTGAAATTTGAAGAAACCTAGTCAATTAACAAGTAACAACCCAAAAGAATAGCCACAAACGGCGAGTCACTTGAATTAATTGAGTTGAAACACAACTAAGAGAATTCACTCCTAAATTATTCTCAACAAGTACGCTACAAGTAGCAAACTACGATTACTAAGTACACTAAGATTACTCTAACCACTAAGCTATTACAAGGCTTAAAAGCTCAATTATCAATATTCATCAAAGTCTAAGTTTGAAAAGTAAACAAGGTCCCTATTTATATTAGTATGCGTTTCCTATCGCCGAAGAGGTCATTTCCATGGCCCTTTGGAAGGGCGGATCGCCAAATTAGGTGGTGACTTTGCCGAAATGAGCAGCATCATGGTGTGAGTTGCGTCAAAACGGCGTATCGTCATTCTTTCTCCTCCCCATCGCTGTTTGACTTGGCGTATCGCCAAAACAGACTAGGTATTCACCAAAATGTCCAGGAGGTTCCTTGACTGGTGGATCACTTTGCAAGTCACCAATTGGGCCAAGTTGCTTCACCAAACCAGAGGGTGAATCGCCGTTGTGAGAGTGTACTTCGTCAAATAGGCCAGTAAGCTCATTCTCCTTGTTTTGGACCCTCTAAACATTATACACCTTCCTTTGCTTCAATGCAACTTTCAAGGTGCTTCTCTTCATGAATATGCCTTGAAAGTCGTGGAGATCCTTGCCTTACCTCCGAGTGAAATGCCTTGAAGGGTATGTGCTTCTCGTGCTCATATCATCCTCCCCTTCATGAAAAGGATTCTTAAAGATCACTTGTGTTGAGAACATGAGTCTATTGGGAATTTGAGATCTCGGCACAAAGTGTATTTGGTGTACAATCCCCCTCAAGGGAGGCAATCCTCTAGTATCTTGGTTAGCATGCAAAAGAAGTGTGTTGACAAGACACACTAGAAAATGGTCTTCATGAACATCCTTCCAGCATATTCTTGGGTTGATTGCCATGCCCACCTCCTTTGATTTAGCCGCACGACCAACCTTGACTTGGACACGAGTAGAACCCTCACTCCCTTCACCAATCCTTAATGTTTTACTCGTCTCTTGGAGCTCCTTCATGATCCGGTATTCTTCACTACTTGATAAGGGGTCAAAGGATTCAACTTATGTTTCCGTCCCACCAACATGAAATAATATTTGTTGGACCTCCCATGATGAATGACTCCCCTATCGAATTGCCAAGGTCTCCCAAGCAATAAGTGACATGCAAGCATTGGAACAACGTAAAATAAGAGCTCACCTTGGTTAATAGAAAGTAAAGGCTGAACTATTAGGTTGTGCAGGCAAGGGCAAGTGCCAGTTGTGGTACCTGGTATAGTTAGTTAGTTGGTTGGTATCAGTTTTTGGTGTTCTTGAGTTCGTGATGTTGTTGGTCAATGGTACTCGTGGGAGTCATAGTCATGGAGTTTCTCCTGCAGGACTATAACCATTTATGATTCCCCTTTAATCTAACACTTCTTCCAAAGTTGTCCTTCCTCTTTTGGATTTCTTCTTCTTCGGTGAAACTTAAAGAACACTTGAAACTTCAAAATTCCAACTCACTCAATTTAACTCCAATTGCTATGAGAAATTTGGCAGAGAAAGTCCTTAGCATTATACAAACAAATCCAGTACTCCTTGAACCTTAATTCTCCCTCAAAGCTCATAGGAAATTCGAACCCACCTGCAAATTTAAGTTTCAAGCTCAAGTCTCCACTGGTAAAATTTTGATCAAGCAACACCCAACCAATTCAAGTCTTTAATTCTTGACTCTAATCACTAGGAGGATTCCCAGTGAAAAGAAATTCAAACAAGACTCAAACAACTATTGTTGAAAAACAATTGGTTTATTATTTTTTTTCTGATTTTCAAATTTATGAACCTAGGAATGGAAATTGTTCCAATAATTTCCTAGCCTAAGCTCTGATACCAAATGATACGAATTGAGTTAGGGGTCTAACTCAATTCAATATCAATGCAAAATTGAAGACAGAAGGATATGTGGAATTCCACAAAATCAACTCGGATAATAGATAAACAAGGAACAGGATACCTTTGCCAACTATTCTACGAATTGAAATTTGAAGAACACCTATTCAACTAACAAGCAACAACTCAGAAGATTAGCCACAAATCGAAAATCACTTAAATTAATTGAACAAAGAAGTTAAAACACAATTAAGAGAATTCACTCCGAAATTGTTCTCAACGATTGCTACAAGTAGCAAAGTACAATTACCAACTAAATGCACTAAGATTACTCTAATCACTTAGTTATTAAGCGGCTTAAAAGCGCAATAATCAATATCCATCAAAGTCTAAGTTTGAAAATTTAAAAAGGTCCCTATTTATACTAGTCTGCGTTTTCCATCGGCGAAGAGGTCATTTCCATCACCCTCTGGAATGACGGATCGCTAAATTAAGTGGTGACTTTGCCGAATGAGTAGCATCATGGTGTGAGTTAGGTTAAAATGGCGCATTGTTATTCTTGCTCCTCGTCGACATTTGATTTAGCGAATCGCCCAAAGGGGCTAGGTGTTCACCAAAATTTCAAGAGAGTTCCTTGGTTTGTGGATCAATTTGCAATTCGCCATTTGGACCAAGTTGCTTCGCCAAACCAAAGGGCGAATTGCCCTTTTGGAAGTGTTTTGAAACCTCCAAACATTATACACCTTTTGCTTCAATGTAAGCTCTTCTAAGGTGCTTCTCTTCGTGTATGCATTGTAAGTCGTGGACATCTTTGGCTTGGCACCGAGTGAAAGACCTTAAAGGATAGGTGCTTCCCGTGCTCATATCATACCTATCACCTTCCACCAGCAACAGATACCAGTACATTCTGTCCACCAAGACTAAGACAGATGAAAAGAAACACCTAATGTCTTTTGTCTCTGCTGGGATTTGAACCTGAGAGCCCAAGTTCACAACCTACTTCATTGACCACTAGGCCAACCAATAGATTTTTGTATTCTTCATAACCCATCAGAACAGAAGCCCTCAGAGTCCTCGTCTGCCAGAGTTCTACTATCCTGTAAAGCATCCAAAATTGCCAGTTGACTCAACAGGTAAGCCTTTTGGACGCTCAAAATTCCCTTGACTGCTACTCTATCCTTTGAGCTTCTCTTTTAAGGCTTTCAGTTTGCAAGTTATCATGTAGTCGGGCTTGCTTGTAAACTCAAAAGAATTCCACCATTCTGTGACTCTGTCTACAAAGCCTTCAATGAATAGCCACCGGTTATCAAATTTGAAATAGGATTTGTTTGTCCTCGAGAACCACGGGCCTGTGATCTAATTCAAATCTTTGTAGTAAGACTTGTTTGATATTTCTAAAATTTTCATTCCATTCTTCAGAGATTAGGATTCTATCAATTCTAGAAGCAATCCTATGGTTATCTCCCTTGAAGCAAGTGAAAGTGCCACCTTCCACTTGAAGTTCCATCAAATTAATGTCCTCTATAAAATCTGGAAACTCTACCACAGTTGTAGTTCATTTGCAATTTCTCTACTCATAAAGGAATCTAGTTTTATTGAAATCTCCACAAACAGCCGAAGGACCATCCATCAAGCCCTGACTACTCCTATCTCCTCCCAATCCTGTTCCCCTTAAAGACTGCAATAAGGGGCATAAACCCATGTAATGTGACACTCAAAATCCTGTAATAGAGCTACAAACTTGCAGGTTAAGGTACATGCACTAGCTTGTTAAGTTTCCTTCTACAAACTCTACTATCCCATATCATCAAGATACCTGCTATAGTATCACTAGCTTCTAGACATGCAAAGTTCACCCATCTCCCACCCTAAATCTCTGTTATGAAATCCTTTACTTCCCCTTCCAATTTTATCTCCTAACAACAGATAATATCTGCTTTCCGATTATAAATTAGACTCTTCATAATCCTTATGTTGTCCTTGTTGTTCAATCTGTTTCATTCCAAGAGATCAGCTTGATCTTCATAAGTAAGAATTGCCATCTCCCCCTATTCTACTTGCCATCACTCTTAAATTTAACATCACAAGAGGATAAACCCTTGAGTTCCTATGTTCCTTTATATCCAAGTCTCTTGGTAAAAGCCTCAACCTCCATTCTTCTAGCCTACTTGCCTACAACTATCAATTTGCAATAGAAGTTCCAATGCTTCTTCCTCGTGTCCATGAAAATCGACCCAAACAAATTGCCCAAGTTTATCAAATTTTGGTGCACCCAGATTGTCGCATCCATCTCCTAATCAAGAAAAAATTTTGTTGATGTTGAATAGATTCAATGTCTTCCACGACCCATTCTTCAATGTCTTCCTTTTTATTATAACAATTGGGTCTTGATGATCCTCAACTGTCTCTTCACCCTCTACTGAGTTATCACCCATCATCCTAAGTGTCATCTTGTTGGTGATTCCTTTTCCGTTGTATCTTCTACCTTTCTAATGATGAGATCTCCCTTTGATTTGTTTATCTACACGCGTCGCTTTTAGCCTGTCTGCATCTGGTGCAAGTAAACCATAGTAATTTGTTTTCGCTCTTTATTTTCTGCTAGCATTAGTCTCCTTCTGCTCCTCTATTAGTGGATCAAAAGTTCTTTCACTGGGAAAGGCATTTAAGTTATTAAATATGACTTGGAATGGTCTATCTTTCCCAGAGAATTATTTTCCTTTAGGCCTAATGAATTGGCTCAAACTTGTATTAAAAATCTCTGCACCCTCCATCTCTCTTGCACGTGCTTTCCAGCTGTGATTTCAAATTGTTATAGTTGACCCCTCACTCGAATTTCCTGCGTGCCGCTTCTTTGATTCACATGCTTCAAGAATACCCTCTTGTCCCGTCTCTTTCATATAGGTTGTGTTTTCTCTAAGGTCTGAAGAAAGGTTTGAATCAACAGATTTGCCGTCAACAGGTATTATAAAAAAGAAATACACCAACAGTATACTTAAGTAGTAATTACATCAGGAAAAGGGGGAAACAACAAAAAAATCAAGATCTACCATCTAATCATTCATAAGCTATATAAATGTAAGGCGATATCCTCCAGTTCCTTAGGTAAAGTATGAATACACCAAAAGTAATAGGTCACTAAGCAGTTCATCTTTAAGCTCTGGAAGGGAATGTTCTTATTCTCAAAACATCTCTGATTTCTCTCCTCCATATTGTCCACCAAATGCAAGCCGGGACAATCATCCATCTCTCCTTGTGTTCTAACTGAATTCCATCTCTGTTCCAACATGCTAGCAGAACTGCAGTATTCCTTGGCATGGACCATCTGATACCCCTTAGGATACAGAACATCTGCCACAATTTCTCAGTCACTTTACAATGTAAAAATAGATGGTTTATTGTCTCTATCTCAGTTTCACATGTGAAACATCTGGAGAATAGTTGTCTTCCCCTCTTCATTAGATTGTTCTGTGTCAAACTTGCTTGTCAGGCCACAAGCCAAGAGAAACAAGCCACCTTGTGAGGCACCTTCCTTTTCTATATCATCTTCCACTGCCATAATGTCTCGGCTTGTGTTGAGTTGTCAAAAAATCTATAAGCTGATTTCACCTTGAACTTACCATTCTTTTCCTTCTTTGACATCAGACTATACACCTCATTGGAGAGACTTGTGGCATGTTCAAGGATGTTATAGAATTCTGTCAATCTTCCCACTTCCCAGTCATTGAAAAACCTTCTGAAAGTAAAATTCCAGCCCTGTACTCCTCTTACTGAGGTTGTTTCCACTTCCTGTCGGTTTAGATTGTAGATATCAGGAAATTGTTGCCTAAGAGGTGAATTTCCCACCCCATACATCATTCAAAAAGGTCTTTCATTTCCCACCTTGATAGTGGTTCCCCGGAGACCCACCCCATATGGATTTTTAACTTCATTTGGAATCCATGAATCTTCCATACCATGCATTGATATGATAGTTTCCTTCATAGACCTTGGTCCTCTCCTGCAAATCTCCACAGCCACTTAAGCAGAAGGCCGCTGATTCTGGGATCTCAGGTTTTTGATTTCCAGACCTCCTCCTTTTTTGTTGGTATTAACAACATCCCACTTTACTAAATGATACTTCTTTCCACTTTCCCCATTACCATGACATAGAAAATTCCTCCTTTTTTGTTGGTATTAACAACATCCCACTTTACTAAACGCTCCAATGCTTCTACTTCAAATCAAGTTTTTTCTCCTCTAGGATTGGAATGAAAAACTTGATTCCATCTCTTTCTTTCTTCAAAACATTAGGAAAGCTCCGGACATAAATTTGAATTCTTGACCACTTGAAATGATTTTTTAGGTCAGTCTCTTCCTCCTAGAAATCCACCACACCACAAAGATTCCCAACTTCAGTGAAAATCTTGTGACCATAAATGTAATGGAAGACCCAATGCTCTGATCCAAGTAGTTTCATCTGTCTGAGAGTTTGGAAAGCAGCCGGCTTTAGGGCTCCACCATTTTAGGTGAATCTTAAACGCCTTTCATCCCCACTCTTTTTGTAGGATTTGGTCTGCCACACCTATTTGGAAATTCAAACAGGAATATGTGCCCAGCCATCTCGTATATGTTCACCCCAAAAGTAGCCTTCCAAGTGAGAGATGCCCATCTCCTGATGTCCAAAAGGATAGGTTTCTCTGTGGCTTCTATGTTCAAGGAGCCCAGTAATGCACCTTTTGAGTAAGCCATTTTCCTTCACTCCTTGGGGCTCCATTATGCGAATATCCCTTTCTATAAGATGTGAAAGCAGATTCTCAAAGGGCATTTGATCAGTATTTTCTCTCTCGTACTGCTTTACGTAGGGATGATCCTCTTTCATGGTTCTGGATGCCTCTGTAATGCTCAGTTGAGGGGAGCATTTAATGAACCTTCCTATCTTAGATGCTATATCATTCCATCCCAGAGTGAAGGCCAACTAAAGAATTATTATAACCGGTCTCTCTTTACCAAGGAGCCAGAGAATGCTTATATATCTACCTTGTTCATTACATTTCCTGGTGGGAAATACTCAGCTAGGTTTCTCCTTTTTTTTCCACCTTCTAACCATGTTCTTCCCCTCTTCCGAT
>JBDJHY010000014.1:7744965-7756460 GCA_039654485.1 Withania somnifera | reverse complement strand
TCACTTGATCCAATTCGAAGGAGCACTTCCATTGAAAATGGTGAGCTAACTGTTCCAGAGAAGCTTGATTCAACGATGCAGCTGTTATTCATGGCGTGTAAAGGAGATGTGAAGGGAGTTGAGGACTTGTTGGATCAAGGCATTGACATGAACAGCATCGATTTGGACGGAAGGACTGCTCTTCATATTGCTGCCTGTGAAGGCCATGTGGAAGTTATCAAGCTATTGTTAAGTAGGAAGGCTAATATGGATGTCCGCGATCGTTGGGGTAGCACGGTATAAATCTTATTATTTTGATCTCACACTCTAGTTTCTTGATTTTACTAGGGACGGCACATAAAGAAGTGGTACAACAGTATTTCAGTTGGTAAAATATTATAAGGAAATAGGTTGGCCTCCCAAGTTAAAACTGCTGAGAATTTTGTTGCTTAAGCTTGTTACTTGTGAATAGGATTAGAGAAAGAATTCTTTTGCTTTCTTCTTCCTCCTTCCTTCCATTATATCTAAATACCTTACTGTTGGATATTCTCTTCTTTTACGGTTGGATATTCTCTTCTTTGATAAAATATAGACATCCTGCTTGTTATCCGTATTTATGAACAAGATTTTGTACGAGCATTTCCTTTTCATGTATAATAAGATTTAGGTCCTTCAAATGTGTAAATGCTATCCTAAACTACGGACAAGAAACCAACCACAAAAAACTCATATTCTATAACAATTAAGCAATTAGTTAGTCTGGCTTTCGTAGTACTGAATATGTAAATGCAAATTTGATGCTGTATGCTCTCTGAACTCAATAGCTTAAGTAACTCTGGTGCTTTTCTTTTTCTCTTGCTACGTGCACTATTTATTTGTCTATTCCTCCTATATTCCACAGAAATGGCTGGATTTTCTACATCAAGAAAAGAAAAGAAAAAGAAAAGAAAAACGAATGGCTGCCTTTCCCTTGTACAGCTCTTGTTTTGGTTAACTTTTGAGTTGAAATAAAATGATTCTAAAATTAGAGCTTAAGTACCTAAACTGTGGATTTCAGCTAAACATGTTAAATCTTTTATTTTTTCCTTGCTTTCAAACTTTGAGTGTTATAAGAGGCTGTGACAGGCGGCAGCTGATGCCAAATACTATGGTAATGCTGAAGTTTACAAAATATTGAAGGCCCATGGAGCGAAAGTTCCGGTAAGTTGGTAGAAAGTCCTAATTAGACTGAGGTTCCTTATGTTTTGGCACTCATAGAAGTATGTGTTATGTTGCTAGGAAGTAAGAAAGACGCCAATGGCTGTAGCTAATCCACGGGAAGTTCCAGAATATGAACTAAACCCTCTGGAGCTTCAAATCCGCAAAAGTGATGGAATCTCTAAGGCAAGTGTTCTATGTTCTGTTAATCAGCAATGTGATGTTTCAATTATGATTGAGTGATGAAAGAACAATTGGGCCTTAAATGAAATACTTACCTTCCATTAAAAATTAAAGGAGGCCTGAACCAATTAGATTGTTTAACCATCTTTATTTCATTCTTAGCTTCCTGAATGAAGCCAGGAGACACCAGGCCTACTTTCATTTCGTGTGGTGCTTTTGGGTGCCTAATATTTGAATTTATTCCCAACAATTTGTGTACAATTTTCCCTTTTAACTTTTGACAGGGTTCATATCAAGTTGCCAAATGGAATGGCACCAAAGTGTCCGTAAAAATACTTGACAAGGATAGCTATACAGACCCTGAAAGCATGTATGTTTTAACTGCTCTGCAATTCCCATTTCAAGTGTGATGCTTATCGGAATTCTGTAGATACTCTCTATTTTTTCTTCTATGTCCTGTATCACGAGAGGCCTCGTATCAAAATGTTTATGGGATTATGTGATCTACAAGTAAAATCCCTTCATTTAATATGGACTTCTAATTTGGATCCTCTGACCTCATGAATTCACTAATCAGTGTAAGGATGAGCCAGATACTTCAGTTATCTTTCATTGAAGCTGATATTCTTAAACAGAAAAATTCGATAGAAAGATGAACTTATATATAGCCCAGAAAAATTCAACTGATGTAGGATAGAAATGGTACTATCTATGTTCATGTAAGTTGGTGAAGCTGGCAGAATGCAATTGGTGATCAGTTGATTTTGTCATGTGCTGTATTTGTACATGGGTTATAGATTGTTGATTTGTATCCTTACCTGTAATTAAGATTAAGAAGTTGGATTATATATACAACAACAACAATAACATACCCAATAATTTCCCACCAAGTGGGGTTTGGGGAGGGTAAAGTGTACGCAGTCCATACCACTACCCGATAGACGAGGTAGAGAGGCTGTTTCAAAAAGACCCTCGGTTCACGACACACACCACAGTCTAGTATAATAATAAACAATATAAAGTTTTAAAAACAAAAACGCCACGTAGAAAATAACACAATAACCAATCTAAACGACGAGGACAGGATACTATCCTACTACTAGCAGGAGAAACACCCTACCAGCAGGAACTCACACTTACCGCCTAACCTATCATCCTAATTCGCGTCTTCCACTACTTCCTATCCTAGAATATGTCCTCAATAAGCTTTAACAGCTCCATATCATGTCGAATCACCTCATTCCAATACTTCTTCGGTCTACCTCTACCTCGCTTGAAACCGTCCAACGACACCCTCTCACACCTGCGCACTGGAGCATCCAAGCCTCTCCTCATTACATGCCCGAACCATCTCAACCTTCTCGCATCGTATCTTCCACCGAACTAACCTGTCACGTATAACCTTTTTTCTAACCCTATTGCTCCTAGTGACCACACATCCATCACAACATTCTCATCTCTGTCAATTTCATCCTTTGGATGAGAGAGTTCTTCACAAGCCAACACTTCGCCCTGTACAGCATAGCCGGTCTAACCGCCACCCTATAGAGGCACCCTCTTATCACATAAGACCCCTGAAGCTAGCCTCCACTTCATCCGCCCTGCACTAATCTGGTAAGTGACATCCTTATCAATCTCTCCATTTCCCTGAATTATAGACCCAAGATACTTGAAGCTATCTTTCTTTTGAAATATCTGACTGTCAAGCTTCGCTACCACCTCAATCTCAGACAACGCCTCGCTAAACCTGCACTCCAAATATTTCGTTTTAGTCCTGCTTATCCGAAACCTATTAGACTCTAGGTTTTGTCCCCAAACCTCCAACTTAGTATTTACACCTTCGCGAGTCTCATCAATCAGAACTACACTATCCACAAATAACATACACCAACGCACCTCACCTTGGATTCGACTTGTCAAAACACCCATCACTAAGGAAAATAAGAATGGGCCAAGAGTTGAACCCTGATGCAACCCCATTAAAACAGGAAAGGCCTCAGAATCTCCTCGCGATGTTCTTAAACAAGTCTTGGTTCCGGCATACATAATCATTTATCTCTCTAATGTAAGCCTCATGGACACCTCTAGCTTCCAAGCACCTCCACAAAACCTCCCTAGGAACTTTGTTGTAAGTCTTCTCAAGATCGATAAACAACATGTGCAAGTCCTTTTTACCCTCTCTCTATATAAGCTCCACAAGTCTCCTCATAAGATGGATAGTCTCTGTTGTCAAGCGACCTGACATAAAGCCAAACTGATTTTTAAAAATAGGAACGATCCTCCTCAACCTTAACTCCACCACCCTTTCCCAAATCTTTATAGTGCGACTTAAAACTTGATACCCTTGTAGTTGTTGCAATCTTGAATGTCACTCTTGTTCACCTCTAGGCTTCAGGCATCTTTGCCGATCTAAAAATAACATTGAACAACTCAGTGAGCCATGCCATGCCTGCTCCACCTGAAAATTATATATATACATGAAAATTTTATATACATACATGAAAATAGTCTTCTTCATTTCTGTTGTCTCCACAAGTTTTCAATTAGACTTGGAGTCATACTGATCCCAAAAAGAAAAATGACTTGGAGTCATTTTCAGGAAACAGGGTACTTGTAATGTCCCTGTTTTCTTGGAGAAATACTAAGGGCATTTTTTCTTTAATTTTCAATTGTTTTAAATCTTATGGACACTGTATGTATTCAGTCAGTGATTGAAAATCTCGAAGAAATTCAATATTCAGGCAAAGCAAGCCATATTTTTTTCTTGCATATTATCATGTTCATTCTTATATAGACCGTGTGGCTGCTTAAAGTCCGTGAATGTGGCCTTCCTTCCTTTACTAAAGCAGATGCTTAATAATTTTTTTTCCTTTTAACAAGTATTGTGCAAAATTTATAGTACCATGAGTTTGACTTGGGATTTGATATCTAAACTTGCGTTATTTCCATGACTGCATGCAGAAATGCCTTCAAACATGAATTGACTATGCTGGTAAAAGTGCGGCATCCAAATGTAGTTCAGTTTGTTGGAGCAGTTACACAAAATATACCAATGATGATAGTCTCAGAGTATCATCCAAGGGTAGGCTCTGTCAATCTTTCCACACTGACCGATCACCCAATAACTTAGCTTGTTTACCTTTTTTATCAATTCAACTTATTTTAATATTCCTTATATAATGGACACTTAACATTGGCTAAAATTTGGCTAGAGGTTGCAATAGATTCAACTTCCTTATTGCAGAGATGTTGGTGCTTATGGATGTATGCCGTTGATCTCAATTCTTACCTTAGCCTTGCAATTATAACATTAGGCATTACATACCGTTGCGATTTTTCAGGGTGACCTAGGTAGCTATCTCCAGAAAAAGGGATGTCTTTCTCCTTCTAAGGCGCTAAAATTTGCTCTTGATGTTGCTAGGCAAGTTAATCTTTGTCATTAAAGTGAAATGATCTCTGATGTTTGAATCAGCCCTTTGGCAATTCCTCTACTGTTTTGTGACGTGTGATTGTTTCAGTTACTTCTTTCATCTAAACATATCTATGGTGTATATCATGCTGATTGAAATTCAGGGGTATGAACTTCCTTCACGAATGCAAACCAGACCCAATTATCCATTGTAATCTAAGGCCAAAGTAAGACAACCATATGCTTTAGTTCTATCTGGCTATTAACTGATCATTTTGAATGTACTCATTGTGATTTCTATTGTCTTTAATATTCGGAATTTTGGTAAGGTGCCAGAAATATTTTGCTGGACAATGGAGGTCTCCTGAAAGTTGCTGGATTTGGTCTGATAAGATTGTCAAAAATTTCACCCGACAAAGCAAAGTTGGTGCAGCCGGAGGATGTTGACCGTTCTAGTAAGTTCTTCAAACACCTGAGTATATAGACACTAAATCGTAATGTTTCCAACTCTAAAAGAAAGAAATCTTATGTGGTAGCAATTCTTGATAGATCAGAAGCTTCTGATGATGAGGGAGTATACTATTTGCTCATTGCATGAAAGGATTCATCTTTAAGTGTTTATGTTGATTACTTTAGTCATTTTCTTTTCACTTGTAGGTCCCTATGTGGCCCCTGAGATCTATAAAGATGAAACATTTGACCGGAATGTGGACATATATTCTTTTGGCATTGTACTCTACGAGGTATGATTAATTTTTGTAAGATATGTACTTCAATTAGTGCTGTAGCTTAATTCAGAATAATGTGGACTTCTTGATTTCCCATTTCGGAGCGACAGTTTGTGATGCTAGTATGATCTTATCTTCTTAAATGCAATTTTGTCCTCTACTTATCCTGATATTGGCCTATCAGCATTCTGGAAGCGTGAGATGGCTTATGGCTCTTTCCCTTCTGTTCTTCACAATCTATTTAAACTTTGTTGGGCTCAGATGATAGAGGGAAGGCCACCTTTTAATACCAGGTCTCCTCAAGAGGCTGCTAGACTGATGTGCTTAGAAGGCCAAAGACCAGTATTCAAATCGAAATCCAAATATCCTTCAGAGCTTAGAGAGTAAGTTCGGCTATTTATTATTTTTGTTTCATTATGTGGGGTGTAATCACATGTTGTGCAGTTCATGTGTGCTTAGGTTTTTTCTGCTGCTTTGGTTTTCTTAATAATATATGTTTCAATTTCTTCTGCTATAGGTTTTTTCTTGGCTTGGTGATTTAGTACAAACTCTAGCCATGTGAAGCTCAACTTGCATGTTGTTAAGCTCATATCATTTCCTACAATTTCTAGTACCCTTTTATTCAGATTCTTCTAGACCTTATGCATTTAATGTTCATCTTTTGATGTCCATCTCTAAATGCAGCCCGGTACACAGAGCATCCGTGTTAGCAGCGTATGGGGAAAAGCCGCATTAATGGCTGCTTCCACGGTTCGACCCCGTGAGCTATAGGTCACACGGGGACTTTGTTGTGTGCATGACCTCGTTAATGCTTAACATAGAATACATACTAAGCTTTTGATAATTGACCTTGGCTAATTGGAATTATATCTTACATACTCTCAGACAAGTGTACCACCTCCAGCCCCCTCTGACAGAACTAGATGGCTCTCCCGGTGTACCATTATCTTATTAGCTTTGCATTCAATTACAATACTTGTGTTCCCTCTTGACTTATGCTTAATCTATTGTATTTCTAGATTGATTGAAGAATGTTGGGACCCAGAAGCTTTTGTACGGCCATCATTTTCGGAGGTCATTGTGCGGATGAATAAAATATTTGCTAACTTCTCGAAAAAAGGATGGTTGAAAGAGACTTTTAAACTTCCTTGGTAATTATTCTAATGCACTATTCATTATGTATTCTAGAAATTCAACATTTGTTTATATTTGTGAAAAAGAGCCTTGAACTAGAAGGAAAATTTTCGTCCTCGATAATTTTGCGAAACTGGGTGATTGTGCCATGTATGTGTTGGAAGCATAAGATTGCATTCCAAGTCTCGCTCCCTGACGTATGCTCAAACATGAGCATGCGCACACAGTCACTCAATTGATCATGTCAATGAGACCCATAAACATATCTATGCAAAAAGCATAACTGACTTCGTAGCTGCTCAGATGATAAAATAGAGCAAAGGCTCACTCATGCTTTGTATGTAATAGTGAATGTTTATAAGCTGGTTGTACTTTTATTCAAGAACTAGTCACATTAAAAAAAGAAATTGTTTGATTAGTTCTATTAAAGACCAAGGTAACAAACGTCGGCATCGTTTTAGACTTTAGAATCATATTATCAGGTACCAATATAATTGTTCTGAAAGTATGAATAGGTGGTGGCCAGGTCAAATTTGTAATACCAGATTTCTTATTAGCTTTTTATCCCATTTCTTTTTCTCCTTTGCACAATATCTACTTTTGACGAGCCAGTACAAATAGTTTACAAGATTGGTTTGCCATTGCAGGGATCATTTGCAAGACGATTTTTTAATTTTAGCAAGTTGGTCTATGTCGATAGTACTGTTTCACTTACTTACCTAATGCAACAGACCTTTGGTGCAGGCTGTAATTGTGCATAAAAGTGCAAGAGCATGGACAATAATTGGTGTCAATGGAGTTTATCAGCGGAAGATTCTCGTAGAGCTTTCCACTCAATTGTTTGCGTTGGAACTTGTGATAAACCTAATAAGCAAACCTCATATTCGCGAGATTCCCTAAAAACTTTATGTTGTGCTCAACCAAATTGAAGGCAGATTTGCAGGGTGAATGAGATGGTCTTACAACTTAATGTTGAATCTCCATGTTCTCAGTAAGTTGAACTCCAGTATATGTCATGTGAAGCGTGTTTATTAAATCTATTCTATTTGAACACGGGTGAACCAAATGTACTTTGCTTTACAAGAGGGAAAACAAAAAGCTTGTATAAGAAAGGACTGGATGCTACTGGACATCAATCTCTCTATTCTCGTTACTTCCTATTCTTGTTTGATTTTTAAGGCTACTATCACCAAGTCATTTCTAGTACTTAATTATTTGTCCAAATACTGTGATGGTATTTTTCCCTTTTCTCTGGTCCTCCACTCTTTGGCTTCCTTCGACACAGCAATAAAATGGAAGCGACTCTTCAGTCTTCACTTATGAAAGAAAAAGAAAAGATGAAACAACGGATACATCCAGTTTTAGGTTTAACGACTGTACCATATCCTTTTCTCTTCTTCAATGTTTGAAACAAGTGTTGACGTTCAATGCCATAAACAGAGGTTCAAATTTATCCTGAACTTTCGACTTTCAATCTACTTAGTCTTCCATACGAAGCTTGCAACGAAAATACTATTGTAACAACCTTTTAGTATCGTAACTCCAGTAATTGGAAATGTCAGAGTATTTAAGATTGTCCACCAAAGCTAACACGTGGATAACATCAACATCAATATATAATTATTAATTAGTCACAGTGAACAATCCAAAGTGAGAAAACAACGTTACATTCTCTTATATTGTTCCCACTACTGCGTTATAAAAATGAAATAATAATTTTGTGTTAAATATCATATAAATAGAAGAGGGTATTATTATATTTCACACATAATTGATTTTATAGAAAAAACAACTGATGAGCCGATTTCGAACAAAGTCAAAATCAATATTTTGAACCAATAAAATTTATAAACTTACAACAATTAAAAAAAAAAAATATAAAGTACACAATAAATAGAAATCATTGAGAGAACATAGAAAAAATAAATAAATAGTACAACATCGTTCTTGCGATCTCATTTAATTATTAAAAGATAGAAAAAAATACAAAATCAGTGAACAATAAAAAATACAAAATCAGTGAACAATCTTTTCGGCTCTTGTTGACATTCACTTTCACAAGCTGCCGATCACCATTCAATAGCCTTCGTCTTATTCTTCAAGTCAAACTAAAATATGAATATAATAAGCATCTGTGCTATCCGTAATCTATTATGAATAACTCAAACTCTCTCTCTGTCATCCCGAATCAAATCAGAAGTTTGGGGAAAAATCTCTATACTAATTTACTAACCGACCAGCGACCTATAATGCCTACCATACAAGGCCTCAAACAATGTCATCTAAATGGTGGAATGGTAGTTTTTATTATAAGAGAACTCTACTAATGCCAAGTATTGATCCCAGCTACCCTCGAAATAAAAAACATAAGCCCGAAGAATATCCTGGAGTACCTGAATGGTCTGCGCAGACTGACCGTCTGTCTGCGGGTGGAAAGCCATACTTAGAGCTACCTCGGTACCCATCTCGCATTGCACTGTCCTCCTGAATTGTGAGGTAAACTTCATACCTTGGTCTGATATGATCTAAACTGGCACTCCATGCAGGCGGAGAACCTCTCTAACATATAAAGTCGCAAGTCTCTCGACACCCTAGGAAGACGAAGTCGGTAAAAAGTGAGAAGATTTGGTCAATTGATCCACGATGACCCATATATGGAAGTGCAAGGGAGTCCCTAAACGAAGTCCATGGTGATCCTTTCCAACTTCTACTCAGGGATAGGGAGTCACTGCAACACACCATCTGGTCTGCGATGCTCAAACTTTACCTGTTGGAAGTTTAAGCATCGGGAAATAAACCTAGTAATATCTTATCCCAAACGTCACCACCAGTAGTGCTACGTCAAATATGTACACATCTTTGTGATACCCCGGATATATGAATCAAGTCATCTACACTGGGAACACAAATACAACTGCCAATTCATAAAATACCATCAGAGTCCAAAGATGCAGCATAGTAATCACTCTTCAGAAACAACTCTTGAATATGAACCCAGGATCCATCCTCATACTATCACTATCAGATCTAATCAAACAAAGTAGGTCTAGTCTCAACGTCCGTAAGGACTCTACTTAGGTCTGATATCTCCAGTTGGACCAAACGGTTAGCCAATGACTGAATGTCCAAGGCTAACAACTTTTCTAAAACAGAGATAGAAGCCAAATTGCCCATACTAACAGTTCTGGCTTAGAGCATCTACAACTAGATTCGCTCTACCAGGATTATATAGGATGCTGATATCATAATACTTCCGGAGATCGATCCATCTCCTTTTTCTGATATTATGCTCCCTTTGTTCAAAATGTACTAAAGATTGTGGTGATTGATGAAAATCTCGCAATGAACCCTTTAAAGGTAATGCCTCAAGATCTTGAGCGCGAAGACTACTGCCTCCAACTCCAAATCGTACGTGGGGTAGTTGCGCGCGTGAGCCTTCAACTGACGGGAGGCATACGCAATGACTTTCCCCTGCTACATCAATACACGCCCTAAACCAATACCAGAGGCATCATAATAAATAGTATAAGACTAGCCATTAACTGGAAGCATCAATATCGGTTGGAAGTAAGCAACTCCTTGAGCCTCAAGAAGCTAGACTCATTATCCTCGAACCACCGAAAGGGTACATCCTTTGGGGTCAATATGGTCATTGGAGCTTCTATGGATGAAAAGCCATGTACGAACTGCCTATAATAACCTGCCAACCCAATAAAGCTGCATACCCTAGAAGGAGTGGTGAGTCGAGGCCAATCATGAATGGGTGAAACCTTAGTTAGATCTACATTGATACCAGCTAAAGACACAATATGCCCCAACAATGCAATCGAATCTAACTGAAAGGCATACTATGAGAACTTAACATAAAGCTGCTCATTCCTCAAAGTCTGGAGTACAACTCGCAAATGCTCCTCATGCTACTCCTGGCTCAGAGAATAAACCAGAATGTCGTCAATAAACACAATCACAAAACAATCACAGTACGACCTGAAAACTCTAGTCATAAGATCCATAATTAGGGCAAGGGCATTAGTCAACCCAAACGATATAACCAAAAACTCATAGTGCCTATACTGGGTTTGAAAAAAGGTATTCAGGATGTCCATATAACCCAATCACAAGTCAATCTTCGAGAATACCACGGAACCCTAAAGCTAATAAAAAAGGTCATCAATTCACTGTAAAAATACTTATTTTTGATATTAACTTTATTCAACTACCTGTAATCAATACACATGCGTGTAGTCCCATCTTTATTCTTCATAAGTAATACTGGAACGCCCATGGATATTACTGAATGTAGATCTCCCAAAACTCTGTTGGAGCCATGCGATAAGGTGAAATGGAAATAGGTCTAGTACTTGGATTAACCTCTATAGAAAAATCAACAACACACTTAGGTGGGAGGCCAGGAAACTCATCAAGGAACTCTATGATGATGGGCAGAACTTGGGGAAAGGAGGATCAAAACTCATATCATGAAATAGGTAGAACAATCCCTTGCTAATAATCTAATGGACTGCATACTGGATACAACTAGAATTAAAGAGTGGCTAATAGGGCTCTGCCACATTACCAAAGACACGCCAGGCATGGATAAGGTCACGGTCTTGGAAAAATAATTCAGGATTGCATGATGAAGGGATAACCAATCCATGCCCAGAATCATATCCATAATCGATCATGTCTAGAGCCATAAGATCAACCCGAGTGTTCAACTCCTATACGGTCACAACACAAGCTCGGTGAATCCGATCCACCATAATAGGCTCACTTACCAGAGTAGCCACACTTACAAGCACAATTAAAGGCTCACACACAAGACCAAACGGGGTGCAAAGTAAATAGACACATAAGAATATGTA